>SJYO01041852.1:18351319-18495949 GCA_006410555.1 Capra ibex
CGCACTGTCAGTTCCGTCACGTCCATTTTCTCAAAGGAAACCTTACCTGAGTCAGGAGACCCCCTGAGAACCTTACCACCGTGCTGGGACCTCAAGGAGAGCGGAAAGGACACCTCTCGCGAAGGAGAACTCTACGCTGCCCTTACGGCCCTTAAGAAAGGGCTTGTGCGTCCCTTTCCTAGGGAGTAGAGCTCGATGTTCCTCCTTTTCCCGGAGGAGACCTACACGTTCCCTGCGAGCGCCAAGGAGAGCTCACCTGTTCCCATACAGCCCCTTGAAGAACTCAACGTCGTTCCCACACTTCCTGGGATACCTTCAAGGTTTCCAATCTACACTAATCGGAGCTCAGCGGAGTCGCCTTTACCCGGAGTAGATCGGACCTCCCCTCTTAGAGGTCCTAAAAGAGCTAAACGCCATCCACGAGAGCTTAATGTTGCCCCTGGTGTCCCTGGGATAGACCACCGGAGTCCTTTCCGTTGAGAGGCACGCTCAACGAATAACCGGAGAGCCCTAAGGAGAGGGANTACTAGAAGCAAAAGACTTACAACTCGAAATTCGGTTGAAAAAGTGAGAGGAGAAAGTGAAAGTAGTTCTCCGAGAAATCAAGAAGAAGTGAAAGGCAGTATTCCCACCACAGTAGACGTATAGACTCCAATAACTATAAAGAGGGTCTTTAGAACTAAGGTCGAACACGAAGAAGGTCAGGTCGCAAAGTGTAATACATGAGATGTATATTCAATTTATTCGTCCCACTGTTATATGTCGGAACTGTATGAGGAAAAGGATAAACCTTGGTCAGACAACAAGGTACAGGTCAAGATTGACAACGGAGGACTGGACGTATGTCCAAAGAGTTTTCCGTCTAGTCCACCAAAGTATAAGGGTAGAAAGTCTTAAAAGGTGTCAAATAACACTAGGTGTGTTTCCGAAACCGTATCAGTTATTTCGTCTTTATCTACAAAAGGACCTTGAGAGAACGAAAAAGGTACTAGGTCTCCTACAACCGTTAAACTAGAGACCAAGGAGACGGAGAAGATTTTGGTCAAATTTGTAGACCTTCACGTGTCAAGTGTATAACGACTTCGGACCGAACCTCTTAAAATTCGTAATGAAATGATCACACACTCTACTCACGTCATCAAACTTGTAAGAAACCGTAAGGGAAAGAAACTCTAACCTTACTTTTGACTGGAAAAGGTCAGGATACCGGTGACGACGCAAAAGGTTTAAACGACCGTATAACTCATATCGTGAAAGTGTCGTAGTAGAAAATCCTAAACTTTATCGAGTTGACCTTAAGGTAGTGGGCGTGATCGAAACAAGCATCACTACGAAGGATTCCGGGTGAACTGAAGTGTAAGGTCCTACAGACCGAGATCCACTCACTGGTGTGGCAGTACTAATAGACCCAGTACTTCTAGAAAAAACATGTCAAGAAGACATATAAGAAAGGTGGAGAAGATCTTATATAATTCTCCTTCCATTACGAAACATTTCGTTGTGTCCTACTTGATCTGTATTCGTATACCTTTTAATTAGGTTTTTTATTTTTCTACTTTCATATTGACAGATCTGTTGCTTTAATATCTTCTTTCGTTAATATTAGTAACACAACTACCTCGAGTCTTATCCTCTGGGGTTTTCTACCGTGGAACCGTATAAATTATAACATTTAACTTTCTCAGACTCTTTTGACTTATTCGTTCTCCCAGAGACTGGAAGAGGACGGGGAGAGGGTACTTCGTCCAGTGTACTACGAATGACGTCTCCATGGGAAGAATATGGATATCCTTTCCTTGAAGGAAAAGAGATCCTGGGTCTTAGGTCTACTTGTCCGGAGCGGTTCAAAAGGGACAGTAAAGTGACTGAAGTGTGGGAAACAGGATAGTGTAAAGAAGTGTCGACAGGTGAGAAGTAGTCTAGATCCTTTTTGTAAGTCCAAATTGGTGAAGAAGTCTAGAAGTAAAGAAATACTTCCAGGGATGCAGTACATTTTTACACAATTTATTTAATACGAAAGGAGGAGGATAATTAGACAGAAACAGTCAAATTGAAAGTCTGAGTTAGTTTTCCCAGTTCCTTTTGTAAAAAGGAGGGGATATTATGTGATGTACCCAGTCGACATTTACTATAAATTTACCTGTACTATTATTTGTAACTTATAACCAAATCGTTGCTCCTTCGACATCATATTGTCTTGTCTCTTTCCCATTGAAGCACGAACTTCCTGTCCTCACGTCTCCAATCTTTATTCTTAAATAGTTATCATTATTTAACTTGTTTATCATGATGTACTTACAATAAATATTTATGGTCCTTTTTCTAGAATTTCAACTTTCATCAAAAACTCCTTGTTATTAGTCCTCTTCCTTCCTCCTCTTCTGACGACAAAAATTTACTATTTGGAACACTTTATGAACTAAAAATTTTTTTTCAGACAAATATCGCAATTTTATTTTAAAATTAAATCTTCCATCTTTTTTCTGAAAATAGGAGTCTCTGAATTTAAATTAAATATTTATTACTGTTTACTTGTAAAATTACTACCAACTGGATCCTTTTATTCATAACCTGTCCAAATCTGTGAACACTAAAGGACGACCGTGTATGATTCCTGTATTAATAAGTATTGATCGTTATGTTAAGCCTCTTCCGTTACCGTGGGGTGAGGTCATGAGAACGGAACTTTTAGGGTGTCTTCTTCTTCTGAACATCCGACGTCAGGTACCCCAACGACTCCCAGTCTGTACTGACTTACTGAAGTGAAAGTACGTAACCTCTTCCTTTACCGTTGGATGAGGTCACAAGAACGGACCTCTTAGGGTCCCTGCCCCCTCGGACCACCCGACGGCAGATACCCCGGCGTCTCAACCTGTGTTGACTTCGTTGAATCGTCGTCGTCGTCGTCGTCGTCGTTATGTTAATCCTATGAAAGACTCCATACTCTAAGAGTAGAACTTATGGTAGTGACACATTGACAAGACGGTTTAAACTTACTAGGATATACGTGGGTCGTCAGAAAGAAGGGTTCACCGAGTCATCAGTCCTTAGACGGACGGTTACGTTCTCTGTATCCAAACTAGGGACCCATCCCTTCTAGGGATCTCTTTCTTTACCTTTGAGGGAGGTCATAAGAACGGAGCTCTTAAGGCACCTGTACCCTCAGACCGTCCGATTTCAGGATCCCCAACATTTTTGTGACCTGTCCTGAGTCACTGATATGTCTTTGTTGTTAAACGTGGGTCGTTGGCTGGACAGGCTGACAATACATCTGGTTAAATCTACCGTTGTCCCTTATGGTCTCTCACAAAGGTAGTAATTGACAGTAGTATCGAACAAACAGTAAGGTTAAATTAGAGTGTAAATAACGTTACTCTTGTGTCATGACCGTAAATAGACGATATTTATAGTTTTGTTTTGAAACCGTAATGTCCTTGGTGTCTATAAAGCTATTTCTGAAAGACGGTATGGTAGAATCATTCAAAATTTACCAACGTTTAATATCGATAAAACCACTGTAGTAGTAACAAATTTCTCTTTCTAGATAACGACTTAATAATTATCATCCGTAAAATATGTCTGTTCTATCAAAATATTTAAATAGTCGTGAGACGTTCCTCCTTCTACGTATCGAAGAGGGACAAAACAAAACACAAAAAAAAATTAATCACATAAAAGTCCACCGACCACTATTAAGTGGGTTATGTCTATCCTTTCGAACCAATATTGTTATTTTTTGTTTCTCATTAGACAGAGAAAAGTGTCAGGTCCAGTGAGTATAGTAAGTTTGATATGTTCATTTAGTGTAAGTAAAATGTAAAAACAAACCTAGTCGACATTAAAGAACCGTTACTTGATTACTTTATTCTGATTAATTCCCTCCTGTCGAAGGATCCTCAACAGATAAATAGAACAACTCTCTCTTTTGTTGAGAGAGATTCCGTCTTACCCTTGGTACGGACCGTATTAGTCGTTTAAGAGTCAACAGACCTGACTATACCTTCAGTAAAGGTACAGTCTTGGTTTCTGATCTTAAGGTGAAACGACAAAATTCAGTTGCCTTTTGACTTCAAGAATTCAAAGTTGGTTCTCTGTTTTATCTCGCAAACTCTAAAAGGTGTATTGCAGAGACCTGTTATGTGTTCTTTATAACTGATATCAACGGAGGCCCCCCTTCTTAAACCACCCACTTCCAATCCTCACTACTTTATCCTCAAACACTATCCCCTAATCACCGAAGGAGAATGATATTAAGAATTTAAAACGTGACATAAGTATACCACGTTTTCAAAAAAAATTGATTACAAAAAATTTAGGATATGTATTCCTTCATAGACATCAGAATTTTATAAGTATATTAACGACAATAAGTCTGAGTCATAGCGGACTATCGTATCGTCAATGTTATCAAAGACAAGTTCTTATAAGACATTTTGATTCAAGATGGAATTATATAAGGTATCGAAAAAAAGAATACGCATGTAGTGTCGAAGAGGGATTTAAGGAAACCAAAGACCATACACACACACACACAAGTGTCGAGTCTCAACTTAAAAATACGAGGAATTTCCAGGAAGATCAAAGTAAAGAAACCCCTAATAGTTCACACTTTACAGGTAATCGGTAGTTGATTCTCTTTTCTTTACGTGTCTCTGTTTCACCATCTAAATTCCCCTCAACACTCTTCGTGATGTTTAGTTCTGGTCATGGTAATTTCATGGATTTTGACGTAAAGATCGACACGACGACGACGACGACGATTCAGCGAAGTCAGCACAGACTGACACACACTGGGGTCTCTACTGTCGGGTGGTCCGAGGGGGCAGGGACCCTAAGAGGTCCGTTCTTGTGACCTCACCCAACGGTAAAGGAAGAGGTTACGTACTTTCACTTTTCACTTTCACTTCAGCGAGTCAGTACAGACTAAGGATCGATAGGGACGTCGGATGGTCCGAGGAGGCAGGTACCCTAAAAGGTCCGTTCTCATGACCTCGCCCCACGGTAACGGAAGATCGACATTATCTACAGTTTTTACACATGAAAATTTAATCAAGTATTTATGTAAAAGAAACGATAGTGTTTTGGTGATCGTAGGGGGGAGATGGTGGAGTAGCGGAAATAAATGGACGTACTTTTATTAGGTCAAAGATTATGGCATCTCATTCTCCTACAATTTTATACTTACTCGACTGTTGTCATTATCGTTCGTTCAGAGTATTATCTAAACATAAAAGGAGTGTGTCTTGAAGTTGAAAAATTTTCGAGACAACTATGGTTTGTTTGAATGTTTTGTACGTTTGTAATTGACTGTAACTATAATCAGGAGGTTGAAAAGTCGATTCAAACATATTTAATTTGATACAAATATACTAAGGATAGTCGACTGATTTTTTACCTTTTTACGCTCCGATCGATAGACCACAGTTTATTAGTCGATTTAAAATTACTCACAAAATACTCAAGAAACAAATGTCCAAAATTTTATTTGATTGACCAATTCAGTCCTTCAGGTTTAAACACACATGTGTATTTAAAACTTTTTTAAAAACTACGTATATTAGAACTTATTTACACAGAAGTTATATAAGAGGTTCTTTTGTTTATAAAGGAGATAATTAAGAATTGACGTCGTAACACCTTTTTATGTCACACCAAGGATACAATACATTGGTACTAAATGTTAATCGTATAAAGAGGGAGAAAAGGACAAACCAGAGCACGGACCCTTAACTCGGGAATGGAGGGTACATAAGGTACTTAGCGCCCGCACGCGGAACATGAAGGCCCCGTCTTACCAAGGGTTCCGTATACACAGTGAGCGGACCCTAGAAGAAAAGACCAATACTCCGTAGTTTCCGCAGTAGAAAAAGAAGGGATCAGTCACGGAGACAAGACAGACACGAGTGGCGAACAAACAACACAAACCGGGTCACCTGAGAGGTCCCCAGGGAATAAGAAGGAAAGAGGAAGAGACCTCCGAATAAGGGAAAGTAGGAGGGAGGTCCGGGTCGAAACGACCCATTGACCGAAAAGAGAAGACTAAATACGGACCCCATTTCGTCGACAGAAAATTTCTATTCTTGGTCTCTTGTCTCTACAGTTTTTCTGTACTTCTTATTGGATCCTTTCTGTTTTTCAGGGACAGGGATTTTGCAGAAACAGTAAGCGAGAAAAATACGACTTGTGGGTCTAAATAAAGGAGAACAGGGAGTCAAACTTGTTTGGTTCAATCAGTTTGACGGAGTGAGACTTCTTTTTATTTTGTCCCTTTTCCGACAAAAAACGTTCTCATTATGTTATATTTTTCACTGATTGAACTTAGAAGAAGTAAAAATCATTGACAATTTTAATCTCATCATATTATTTTTCCTTCACTAAAACGAGATTTTCTTTCATATCCTACTTTTCTACTTCGTCTTCTTTTATTTGACATTCTTGTGGTTCCTTTTACTTTTCGTTTCATTCCATTCGATTTTTAGTACTTCGTTTTCATTATGTACCAATATAATATAACTATTTCAATTGGACATGTAGACCTGAGTGTTTTACCTCCGGTGGTGTCACCGGTCCGGTTGTAGTGTTTAGATTTGGATTCGATATGACGTGAATACCTTTTAGGGACAGTTCTTTTAATTGTATGTGGTCAGTAACAGAAGGTAGAGGTTGAGTCGAATTGATCGAGTAGAATCTTTTGTCCCGGACAACCGGAATGGTCCTTTAGGAACTGGAGGAAAAAGGATCAAGGATGAAGATTAGATATGTACGGAGTCTAAGAAGTAGATAGTTTACCCTTATGTTCATGAATGAGTATGGTGACACCCGTATATTACTCCTTATGTACGTATCCTTATCGTTTACAGGTAATTGATAAGTATTTCTGTTCATTATTTTATACCAAGTCCTAAGTCTTTAACTTAGGATACGAGATCACACGTGTGTTAATTTACATTGATTTCGACCCAAAATTGAGATTTACGATTGACTTAAAATACTGCTAAAGGGGTTTACTCTATCAGTAAATTTTTACTCATCAAAGTTTTCCTGGTAGACATGGTTGACGGATCGATTCATTCAGTGAAATCAAAGGACCTTTACCCAAAGGAATAGACTCGGATTCTTAGTGAGTCGATTAAAGGAAAGGTTAAGATTCAAAAATAAAATTCCATAAACGATATTTTTGACTATGAGTAAGTGACTAATTAAACCTTATAGTGTTTAATCTACTGTACTACCGTATTAAGAATCAGAAAGATTAAATACTTATAAAATTACATCTCCCTTCTCTTATTTTTCCCTTTATACTGGTCTGATTCTCCGTTTTGGATCTCCTCCCTGACTCACCTTAGGACGTCTAGAGACTAAAGTAAGGATATTGATAGTCTAGTGATTCCGACATACGTTAATTTACACCATTCAGTCTTTAAGGATTTGTAGTACCACGTATTTTGAGTACACTCGGAGACCGAATTTTTGTAATTAAAGATCCTGGAGTAGAGATTTCCAAGACTAAGTCCTTCAGACTTCCTACTTCGGGAATTTAAACATAAATATTGTTTGTGAGTTCCTTTAATGAGACATCCGTCTGGTATCAAACTCTTTTGTGACGCGATCCACCATAAAGAATACAGTTTGTGTCGAACTAATAACGTATAATCTAGTATATTACATACCCTCGAAGGGTCCACCGTGTCACTATTTCTTAGACAGACGGCTACATCCTTTGCATACAAATTAGGGACCCAAGGACCGTTGGACGAGGTCATAAGAACAGACTTTTTAAGGTAACTGTCTTCTCCGACCACCCGATGTCAGGTACCCCAGTGTTGACCCGTGTACGTTTGTCTAGGATATTATACTTGCATAAAAGATGAGTGTTTATTGATGGGTATTACCCAAATCGCCTCTTCCGTTACCGTGGGGTGAGGTCATGAGAACGGACCTTTTAGGGTACCTGTCTCCTCGGACCACCCGATGTCAGGTACCCTAGTGATTCTCAGTCTGTGCTGACTCGTTGAAGTGAAAGTGAAAAGTGAAAGTACGTGACCTCTTCCTTTACCGTTGGGTGAGATCACAAGAACGGACCCCTTAGGGTCCCTGCCCCCTCGGACCACCCGACGGCAGATACCCCAGTGTGTCCCAGCCTGTGCTGACTTCGCTGAATCGTCGTCGTCGTCGGTACCCAAATCTTCTAGGGGACCTCCTCCCGTGCCGTTGGAGGAGGTCATAAGAACGGACCTCTTAGGCGTTCCTGTCTCCTCTGACGGTCCGATGTCAGGCATCGCAACGTTTCTTACCCTGTGATGACTCGGTGATTCGTCTGTGTGTGTGTTCGTACGGGATCACAATATGTGTCCATCTCGATGGCAGTTGACCCTTTTATGTTTATACGAAGATAAAACTACATTCAAGACACAACCTGTACGACTCGTCGTCAATTTATCAAATTACAAATACAAAGAGAAACAGGAATTAGTGTTTTGTCCTGACTGGACTTTGTGAAGAAAATTCTTAACGTTCTTTATTCATAAAGGTTTTGAGATTTCGCTGAAATTTGTATTACAACTACTAGTAGGAAGAAGTCAAACACTAAGAAAAGTTCACACATCCCAAGAACTCTCGTCCCTGACACAGAAAATTTAAATAAAATCACTTGTCGATGATGAATAGAAAGGACCACCGAGTCGCCATTTCTTAGTCGGACGTTTTGTCCTCTGAACGTCCTCTGACCTAGCCCTTCCAGGAGACCTCTTCTTTTACCGTTCGGTGAGGTTACAAGAACGGACCTTTTAGGGTACCTGTCTCCTCGGACCACCCGATGTCAGGTACCCCAGACAACCTGTACGACGACGACGACGACGATTCAGCGAAGTCAGCACAGGCTGAGAGACGTTGGGGTTTCTACCGTCGGGTGGTCCGAGGGGGTAGGGACCCTAAGAGGTCCGTTCTTGTGACCTCACCCAACGGTAAAGGAAGAGGTCACGTACTTTCACTTTTCACTTTCACTTCAGCGAGTCAGTACAGACTAAGGATCGATGGGGTACCTGACGTCGGATGGTCCGAGGAGACAGGTACCCTAAAAGGTCCGTTCTCATGACCTCGACAACCTGTACTGACTTGATGATTTGTTGTTAGACGGATTATAGGGAAGGGTAAATAAAACCATTGTCTTAGGACTAAAAGGAAACCCTTTGGAGACAAGAACGCAAGAGTTCAGTACAATAATCACGTCTCCTTTCACTGAGGTAAGACCCAAGTCAACTCACGGATACTGACTTGTCCGTTCAGTCTCGTAGGGTAAGGAGGGACGGTGACAATAACCAAGTCCTTAAACATTCGTAGGTTCTGGTCGGTTACCCTCAGTCGGAGTCTTTAAAACGACTTTGATACCCTTTCTGTAGAAAGAAAAACTTGATCGATTTGAAGGTTGATTTACGTTGGACCTCACTACAAGTGGTAGTGTTTTCTTTAGGACCGACTTTTGTTTAGGTTACTTTTTCTTTTCTCTCAAACTTTCTGAACAGACTACTGTAACAATTAGTGTGGATCTGAAAAGGTCATGTTCTTGGACGGAGACCGAGAGAGAGTAAGGAACCCGTTAATAGTTCGTCAACCTCCAAAAGTTTACAACTGATTAGACAAACGATTACTTTATTTTTAGGAATCAGTGTCTGATGTTCCGTTTTAACAACGAGTTTAAGTAACAACGTTACAAAACCGATAAGTAAGTTTTCATTACGTACGCACATACATTGACTCTCCAAAAAGTTAAATTGGTCGTCTCGTTGGGGTTTACAGAACATATTGATGATCTGTCATTTTAATCCGTGCTGTGTATTTAATAAGAAGAAACATGTTAATCGGTTTATTAAGGGAATGAACAATGGGTTTTAGCAAGTCAAACTTCCTACTCAGTGTCGGACTAACCAAAATAAAATTTTAGAGCCTTGAGTCTCGAGAAAATTAGGAATGACAAAAACTTTAGACCTTTGGCAGTAAATGGGAGTCAAGGACGTAGACATTTTTAATTGATCCTATTTCCAAAGCGATTCATCCATCTAAACTCCAAAAAGAGAAACTAGTATATCTACAAAAATTCAATTTTGCTACTGAACTTCACTCCTGAGAAATAAGGAAATTGTATGACGGTAGTACACCAATGAAACGAGCAAGTGTAGGTTCACAAAGGTTCTATTGTAAACGTCACTGAGATAAGTCGTTGTACCTTTCGTCCTTCGGGAGTTTCTTTTCCTTTTACTTGTCTTGTGCAAGAAGGATACTCGAAGCACGTCTCATACCGTATTTTATCCATATTGAACGGTTTCTACACTTTATATGTACGTTAAACGGTTTCAGGTTCTACTTTATACCATCCTTGGATTTTTTGAATCTGATTCACGTTTCCTCTGAGTCCACTCTCAGTCGATAGAGTTCGATGTTAGATAAAATTTTGGAAGTCCGGTATTAAAATTATTTCGATAAATTATTGTAAACCGTAATTCACAAGTATGATAATTAAGAAATTAAAAATTTCTTAAAGAAATTAAAAATTTCTTAATTTTAAATTATTAAATTAAAATTAACACTGTAGAGGCGTTAGTAGGAGTAAAATAAAGACTCTACGAACTCTGGGTATTTCATAAACGGTCTACAGAGTCATTGGATTTTCGTTTTCTCTCCGAAATGAGTCTCAAACTAATTTTATGGAACCTGAACATCTCGAAATACGTCAAATATGATAACAAAAACACAGGACACTCTATCTATTCTGTCTTCTTAATCTCTTCTAAGGTAGTTTTAAAAGACCGAAATCATGTAAAGAAATGAGGTAAAACGAAATTTAAATTCACGAGGTTTTTCGACCAAAGTAAGTTAGCCTACCTAGGTATACTTTTATGACCACTCAAGACTCTAAAACATAACTAGATACTAAAGGATATTAGTTTCCTTTTAAGTCATTTCTATCGTCCTAATTCAAGATAACATTATAACAGTTTAACAAAAGTCTAATTCAAAATCGTGGATCTCGTTTAATCTCTTCAACACGAAGACTCAGAGAGTGTGTGTTGTTTTACAAAGATCACGATGTATGTGTCCTGTGTATGGATGGTTTAAGATGTATATACATTAACGGATCTAGTACAGACGTTTGATAAGAAAATTTTGTAGTGAGGGTATCTAACGTATGACTCTCCAGAAGAGTCCGGACGAGTGTAAACCTTTACGGTAATAGAGTCTGAGGACCGGGAACCGTGATGATAGAAGAGTTTAATCTTCGGTTATGTCGGTTTCCTCAGAAAATGTCAGAGGAAAGGAGGAGAGAATTTGTCTTTTAACATAATTCTAATCGTTGCCCTAATTACAACTAACACAGGGAGAGTTTTAAGTTTGCAACGTCAGGCGTAGACATCGTGAGGTTTACGCTGGCATAAACCTCTATACTAGAAATATCTCTGTTCACTCAATTTACTCCAGTAAACTTACCCGGGATTAGGTCATGTTGACAACAGGAATATTTTTACTATTTGCACCTACGTCTCTGTGTCTGTCTCCCTTTTGCTTCACATCTGTGGTTCTCTTCTGTCGGTAGACGTTCGGGTCCTCTCTTCGGACCTTGTCTCGGAAGGGAGAGTCGGGTGTCTTTCTCGGTCGGGACGTCTACGGAACTGGAACCTGAAGATCGCTTGGACCTGAAGGTCAGAGGACCTGACGTTCTCCAAGTCTAGACAACAAAATTCGGTGGGTCAAACACCATGAACGAACATCGTCGGGATTGTTTGATCACGTTAATCGGACTCCTTTTACTTAATATAAGTGAAAAATCCGGTACACATAGAAATACCGATCGGGATTGAGTCAACAACTTTAAGGTCTTCTATCTTTTTGTTATTTAAACAATAAAAGTACCTCTTTAACATTTACATAATTTAGTAAAAACTCTTTTTCATTCGCCTACCTTCATTAAAATAATAGTCTCATAACACTTCCTTCCTAATTTTTAACCATGAAAGTCCGTATTTGAGACCGAAACGTATTTAAAACCGAAACCGTCGATAAAGAAATGGACATTAGAGGTGAAAGCAAAGAGTCGGTTTGAGACTGGTTCGATACGTTTCTCCCCTGGTTAATAAAAGGAGGAATCGGGAGTTGTGAAGTCCGGTTCTCTTCTTTAGCACATAGTCTAACTAAAAGTTCACCAGTAGAAAACTTCTGGAGACGGGTCTCCTCTTTTCGTTCACTCTTAACGACTACTGACAGTTAGAAAAACCGGTATGTCTTAGATTTGTGGGAAGGTTACTACCGCGGAGGGGGTAAAATAATAAACTCGGACCGAAACTGAAGTCTTCCACTCGTACGGACTATGACCGAAGGTATCGAAGAGAGCTCAATCTTGTATCTGTGGTGTTGGTCTAGTGTCCGGTTTGTTTCGAATCTGTTTGATTTAGTCTACGATACCACGGTTTCTACGTTCTCACGAGATATAAATTCGGTCTCTTCGGCTATAGTCGGTGTAGGTAGAAGATCCCATTTCCTCTTCGCCGTGGTCGTCACCGGGGGTCCCGGATAATAGTCATCACTAGTTGGGTACGAGTTACCACCCTATCTGAGTCTCAAGACAGTGAACTGAGTTTGGTGACAAGTGTCTAGTCATTGGATCAATTTACGGACGGTGTCTAAGATCTCGACAAGGTAAACACAAGTTTAGTAGGTAACAAAGACAACGAAGGTTGATTTTGGAGGTTGTGTGTTTTTTTCGTAGCATAGAAATTAAATAGGAAATTATTTACATCTTAGTACCACTGACGGTGGTACTTTAATTTTCTACGCACGAGGAACCTTCTTTTCAATACTGGTTTGATCTGTCGTATAATTTTTCATCTCTGTAATGAAACGGTTGTTTCCAGACAGATCAGTTCCGACACCAAAAAGGTCATCAGTACATACCTACATTCTCAACCTGATATTTCTTTCGACTCGCGACTTCTTAACTACGAAAACTTCACACCACAACCTCTTCTGAGAACTCTCAGGGAACCTGACGTTCCTCTAGGTTGGTCAGGTAGGATTTCCTCTGGTCAGGACCCACAAGTAACCTCCCTGACTACAACTTCGACTTTGAGGTTATAAAACCTTTGGACTACGTCTCTCAACTGAGTAAACTTTTCTGGGACTACGACCCTTTCTAACTCCCGTCCTCCTCTTCCCCTACTGTCTCCTACTCTACCGACCTACCGTAGTGGTTGTGTTACCTGTACCCAAACCCACCTGAGGTCCTCAACCACTACCTGTCCCTTCGGACCGTACGACGCCAAGTACCCCAGTGCTTCTCAGCCTGTTCTGACTCGTTGACTTGACTTGACTTTACATCTTAGTGGATTATTAAAAAAGAAAAATGGGTTATTTCTTTGTCTAGTGTTTTGACACGAGTCATCTATATGATGTGTATGAATTTTAGAATGTTTGTCAATTCTCTCTCTTCCTTGTCTCCACTTATCATTTTTCTTCTGTCTCTTACTTTACGACTTCCCTTCTACTAGTCGTCTTTAAGAAAGTTTAGAAAAGAGAATTTAATAAAATTCTAATTTTTGGAAGATAAAACTGAAGACTGGAAATGAACCGAAAATAAAATGTCTTAAGTTTTATTGGACTAGTTTGAACAGAAATGCTATGGATATATCTTTATATCCATAACCGTTTAATATAATTGTCTATGAATTATTTTTACCTTTCTGTTTATCAGGAATTTGTGTACTTTTCTATTGGTTGACGTGAGTGTCATTCTCTTACGTTAAATTTTGTTTTTACTATGACAGAAAGTAGATGGTTTGACCGTTTTTGGTTTTCAAACTATTAAGTGACACAACCTTACTCACATCCCTTTTGTCCGGGAAAGGATAACGAACACCCTTATATTTATTTTCGTTGGTAATAAAACCCCCCACTTTAAATCTTTGTAGGTAGTTCTAGTGTGTATGTGGACGGGAAACTGGGTCGTTCAGATAGAGATCTTTGGTCAGGATACCTTCCTATATATGTACATGTTTAGTTGTTTCCATTTTCTTATAATGAACGTTGACGTTATCTTTTGATTTATTCGGTTAAGACTATTCGGGTTTGTTACTTCATGATATTTTGACCAATTTATTTGGTCCTTCGAGAGGTTTACGACGATATCGTTAGTCTCGGTTCGGAATAACCATTCACCCACTTCTACGAAATAATGTATTATACAACGGTATCCCCTTTTTTACTATTGTTAAAGTATTAATATCGTCAGAAATATAAATACTGATATAAGTACACACGTACTCAAGTACACACTAACACGTACCTATTTTCATAGAGATTTTCCAGAGTGATTTTTTTTTTTTTGTTGACACCGAGGAGGAACTACCAGGTCGTCAATTCTGAGGAGTAAGGATTTCATTTCCCAGACCCGAGTTAGAGACCAGTCTCTTGATCTAGGGTTTACATTGTTGATTCTGAGTCGTACGGTTTATTTATTTATTAAAAAATTTTACGATCAAATTCATCACTAAGGAAAGATCTTCCCTTTTATTTGTAGGTCTTTTGTCACTCGACATCTACTTTACCATACATACATAAGAACATAGAAGACTTAAACTATTAGACAAAGACATAATTAGATAAAATTTTAATACATTTTTATGATTTCGTATATGTACTTATACATATATTTTCTATCATTCAGTAAAAACGAATTGATATTTCAGATTCATATTTTTTTAGTTTTGGTATTTTTATTTGGTTTTTTAGTTTTTGTTCATGAAATAGTTCTTAAGACAACAACAACAAATCAGTGATTTAGGACAGACTAAGAAACGTTGGGGTACCTGACATCGGGCGGTCCAAGGAAACAGGTGCCCTAAAGGGTCCGTTCTCATGACCTCACCCAACGGTAAAGGATGAGATCCCCAAGAAGGACTGGGTCCCTAGCTTGGACGCAGAGTACATAACCGTCCGTCTAAGAAATGGTGACTCGGTGGTTAATTCTTAACTTTTACTTCACTTTACAATCAGCGAGTCAACACAGACTAAGAAACACTGGAGTACCTGATATCATGTGGTTCGAGGAGAAAGGTACCTTAAGAGGTCCGTTCTTATGACCTCACCAATGGTAAGGGAAAAAGGGAAGAGGTCCCCTAGAAGGGTTGGGTCCCTACCTTGTACCCAGAGGACGTGACGTCCGTCTAAGAAACGGTAGACTCGACGGTCCCTTCGGGATTAGTTAGTAGTTCTTAACCTAAGTACGGGTGTTTGGAGGAATTCGAACAAAGACCAACTTATTGAGTTCAGACAACAAAGGAGGACTGTTCTACAAGGGAGGTATGTAGAAAGGGAGACTGGGATCTAAAGTGAAATCCGGACCCTTCTAAACTCTTTCGTCTTTACTTGAACAGGTTGTAGTTTCTTGTTTTTTTCGAACGTGTATAAGTCCGCACATGGACATGTACTGTGCCAATCTCTCCCCCTCCTTTCCAAGGCTTAGATCCTTGGTGTCAGTGTGGCACACTATCAGGACCGACAGAGGTCCTGAACCCCTCTTTATAGAAAGTCTATTTCTTTGTTTTCGTTCCTACTTCTCCCGACGATGCCCGTTACCGTTTCACCACGTCTCGATGTGGCTTTCGACTGTAAAGTTCGACTTTTCTGTAATCT
The DNA here is from genome assembly GCA_006410555.1 of Capra ibex. NCBI lineage: Eukaryota > Metazoa > Chordata > Mammalia > Artiodactyla > Bovidae > Capra > Capra ibex. The sequence goes on from SJYO01041852.1 coordinate 18,366,998, forward strand.
ATAGTATACATTAGGTACATTGAGAAATTTAAAGTGTATACTTTTTTGGTTTCCGACTCTTCCGACACCGATCGAGTCACAGTGTGTGAAACTTACGTCGTCTTAATTCTATTATTAGTTGCAAGAGGTTGAGGTTCCGGTCACCTCAACGAAGGGACGTGGGGTTGGAAGTAAGCGAGGGACGGAGGGGTATGAACTAAGAAAATGTGTATCGACGAAGGTAAAGTCATGTTCTCTGTTAACGTCATGAAAGAAGACAAGTTCGTTAGCACATCAGTTGCGAAGGTGTTAAGAGCTAGAAAGTCAAACTCTGTCGAGGAATAAGACCGGAGGTCAGGACGTCTGATCCCTACTTATTTCAGTCGGGATCCGCCCAAATCCGGTACAAGATCGTTGTCGACAAAACCTACGTTTCTGGTCTTTGGGTGAGTGTAATCAAATTCATGTTTCTTTCGGTTATGGCCGCTATGTCCTCGTGACAAGAACCAAAATGCATCAGATTCCTGTCCCTTCTTTAATCCTGTCTAAAGTGCACTTTACTTTTCAACCCTTTGTTTTTACAAAAGATATGTCAAAGTGAAAACGTAGACTGTCCTGTTTTAGATGTATCTTATATAATTTAAGAACGTCAACTTGGAATTTTTCCGTAACCCCCTTTGTCTTACCCCCTTCATATCGAGTCGGTGATCGATGACGTTTCTTTTTCTTTTCAGTTCTAAAATTGATTTTGAACTTATACTTGATTCCTGTACAATCCCGAAGGGTCCATCACTATTACCATTTCTTAGGTGGACGACTACGTCCTCTGCATTCTTCACACTCAAGTTAGGGACCCAGTCCTTCTAGGGGACCTCCTTCCGTGTCGGTGGGTGAGGTCATAAGAACGGATCTCTTAGGGTACCTGTCTCCTCGGACCGTCCGATGTCAGGTACCCCACCGTTTCTCAGTCTGTGCTGACTTCACTGAATCGTGTGTATGTGTGTTCCTGTGTAATTCTCTTCATGTCCTGGATCTTATTCCTTTCACTAAAAAAAAGGGAATATTAAGTATGGTGTAGACCTTATGAGACGAGTTAAGATCTATGGTACTCTTTTTATCTTTTTGACTGTTATAGATTACGTGTTACCAGTCTGACCATTTTTAACCTTTTGGATCGTTCTCCTTAAGTGACAAGAACAGTTTATAAACTCCCCGTCAATCAATCCTTATAAGGCACTCCGAAACTCCTTGATCCTAACTAATCACCTTCGACACTTTTACCCTATCAGACACCACCCCCTGTAAGTCACAGTCTCCCCAGTACACGTTCGATCTACCTATGGGTATACGAATAGTTCAGAAAAATCGTGTGCCGGGTCATACCTCCCTTTTTTGAGTATCCAATGTGAAAAAATTAGAGTTTCATCAAAAAAACTTAAGGTAACCCTTTATAAAAATGTTGAATCTACCGTAAGAAATTGTTTGTCAGCTTACAACCCTTTAAAACTGTGAAGAAACATCCGTAATTTTACAATTATGTGCCTCGACAAACGTTTTATCGTTGAAAAATTGGAACATGAGACCACATCGGGAACTTAAGTGTTTTACGAGAATGTACTTAATAAAATAAAACCTTTGTAGAGATGTTCCATTATAATGATAGTGGTCCTTTGTCCGAATCTCTCTGTTTTACTGAACGGTTTCTAGGATCTTTTACTCCTATTACAAGTTCGTTATGGATCAAGAAAGGTAAGTTACATTTGTATTTACTAGTTCTACCCAACAATTTACTCTGTGTCCGAGTTATTTTCTGATTCTGGGTTGGTATCCCGACATCTTGTGTAGGGATGGGGTTATCGACCGGTGGTATGACGATTTCCAGATAAATATCGTTCAAGAAAAGTGATTGTATAGAACAGGTCGATTTTTCTTTTCCTTATGATTTACTTGGGGGTTTCTCTAGATGTACCTCTTTCTTAAGTGAATTGTAAATTGTAACCCTTATTATATCAACCTCCTATAAATGTTCTTATAACACCACCTGTCTAATAATTATCGGGACTTTCAGACAAACTTCTTAAACCTGCAAGTTAATTCAAGTCGAGTCAAGTCAAGTCAACGAGTCAGTAAAGGCTAAGAAACGCTGGGGTACTTAGCGTCATACGGTCCGGAGGGACAGGTAGTGGTAAAGAGCCTCAAGTGAGTTTGAGTGCAGGTAGCTCAATCACTACGGTAGGTCGGTAGAGTAGGAGACGGCAGGGGAAAAGGAGGGCGGGGATTAGGGAGGGTCGTAGTCTCAGAAAAGGTTACTCAGTCAAGAAGCGTACTCCACCGGTTTCATGACCTCAAAGTCGAAATCGTAGTAAGGAAGGTTTCTTTAGGGTCCCGACTAGAGGAAATCTTACCTGACCAACCTAGAGGAACGTCAGGTTCCCTGAGAGTTCTCAGAAGAGGTTGTGGTGTCAAGTTTTCGTAGTAAGGAAGTCGCGAGTCGAAAGAAGTGTCAGGTTGAGAGCGAAGGTATGTACTGGTGACCTTTTTGGTATCGGAACTGATCTGCCTGGAATCAGCCGTTTCATTACAGAGACGAAAAGTTATACGACAGATGCAACCAGTATTGAAAAGAAGGTTCCTCTTAGCAGAAAATTAAAGTACCGACGTCAGTGGTAGACGTTACTAAAATCTCGGGGGGTTTTTTATTTCAGACTGTGACAAAGGTGACAAAGGGGTAGATAAATGGTATTTCACTACCCTGGTCTACGGTACTAGAAGCAAAAGACTTACAACTCGAAATTCGGTTGAAAAAGTGAGAGGAGAAAGTAAAAGTAGTTCTCCGAAAAATCAAGGAAAAGTGAAAGACGGTATTCCCACCACAGTAGACGTATAGAGTCAAATAACTATAAAGAGGGTCGTTAGAACTAAGGTCGAACACGAAGAAGGTCAGGTCGTAAAGAGTATTACATGAGACGTATCTTCAATTTATTCGTCCCACTGTTATATGTCGGAACTGTATGAGAAAAAGGACAAACCTTGGTCAGACAACAAGGTACAGGTCAAGATTGACAACGAAGGACTAGACGTATACCCAAAGAGTTCTCCGTCCAGTCCACCAGACCATAAGGGTAGAGAAAGTCTTAAAAGGTGTCAAATAACTGTAATGTTCAATATTTTAAGAGTAATACGGAGATAAAATAAGATTCGTAATAGTTTGTCCGAAATCACAGACAAACTGGTCAGAGTGACCTGTTGGAAATTAAGTAATTACATAGAGTTCTTAAAGTTGTCGAAGTCTCTACCCTTCATCATATACCTTCATCTTCGTACACTATTAATGTACGTTGACGAAAACATATGTAAGAATAAACTAAAAATGTCGTAGAAACATCCTTGACCTGTCATACTTTAATACGTAGTGACAGGGAAATATTTGAGATTTTGTATTATTCTTAATTTTATAAATACATCATAATTTTGCAGGGATACTTCATCCCGTTTCGAACACAAAATTGAGGTGAAATGATTGGACCTTTGACTCTGGGTCTCTCTAATTAACTGAAAAGGTTTCAGTGTTCCGGTTACCATCTCAGTCATGACAATCATCTCACATCATATTCTTCTCCAGTTTTATTCTTCTCCAATTGTCCAGTTTTTTAACTCCAAGGTTTTATTGACACTACCGTTAATCAGTACACTGGAAACCTTTCAGTCAGTAAGGGGAAGACTCATAATCAGAAAATTAAACATTTAACGTCAAGTAATATTTTTGTACCGTAATGGAGTGTCTTCGACACTTTCGACACAGCAACGAGAAGGCACGAGTAGAGGAAAGAAGGGAGAGAAATTGGAAAAGTCAAAAAGACATGGGTTATTAGACTCGTCTGTACACCCGATAGTGAAAGGTCGAGTGGAGAACCCTAACGGACCATACCAGAAAGAAAAAGTTAAAGGGAATATAGATTTAGTCATAATTGTAAGAGATCAAGTTGTAGGGTTCACTCCTTTATACTAACCAAATTCAATCCCCCTTTATGTGGGTTTCTGTAATTTCGATACGGAACTCTTCAGTCCGACTCCTGTACCTGAAATTCTTTCTTCCCCTTTACCCTCTTCATGAAGGACATCTTCGAGGTATGTTTGATTTATAATCAGTGACAAAACTAAACATCAGATCCACGGAAGGTCACCAGATATATAGTCCTTTCCGTTCGGTGTCACCCTTTAATGGAAGACCCTTTAAGGTTGTTGACTAGAGACTACATTCAGTATTTGTCATTTAACCAATGAATGTCTAAGGTATACGGTAATAAATTTAAAAAGATGGTCAACTTTCTTTTGGTCTAGAATAAGAATCTGAACACTCCATAGATCACTCACTTCTAAAGTAAAGATTAGTCAGAGAAAACGGGGTAACCCGTTCAAGGTTGTATTTTATGAAATAGGAAATTACTGAACATATATGAAATTCGAATTTCATATGTGAACTTCGAGAAAGATTCTCTAACTTTTTTTTGGAGTATTAAAAAAATTGTATATCTTAAAATCTCAAGTGTTAATAAAAACTCAATGAAATCTGGTGGAAGGATAAAATATTCCCGAAGGGTTAACGGGGATCATCATTTCTTAGGTGGACGGTTATGTCCTCTTCGTTCTAGAGACCCAGTCCTTCTAGGAGACCTCATCCTTGACGTTGGGTGAGGGTCTAAGAACGGACCTTTTAAGGTACCTGTCTCCTCGGACCACCCGATGTCAGGTACCCTATCGTTTCTCAGTCTGTGTTGACTTGTTGATTGTGCAAGTGAAAGCAAAGAAAAAGGATAAAATATCGACTCCTTCGTTTTCCGGGATTCTCCAAGTCACTGATGAGATTCTATGTTGTCGACCGACTGCCGTCACTCACATCCTGGGACGACCTAAATCGAACCGAGCTTATGTTTGTGATCATGAAATAAAAGATTACTAAGATTATTTATTTTACCTCAAAAGAGGTGTGTGTTTAAAAGGTCTGTTGATTTTGAATTCCTGATCTATTAACAGTCAGTAAAAAGACTTTAGACAGGATTACACATATAAAGTATAAAAGGAAGGACATTTCTGTTTCATTCACCTTGAAGTGAAACGGAAAGTACTACGGAGTAAATCGTAATACTAGCAATTAGTAACCCGATAACATTTACCTTTAGAATTTCTGATAACCTTTATACTTTTCAGACCAGTCATCACTAAGAGACACAGAATCATCTTCGAGATTTTTATAAACAATCACCTAACCAAGACGAGAAACCGATAGTATAAGAAACGACAAAACAACGGTATCTGACATCAGACTGTCGGAAGAGACAGGTACCCTAAAGGGTCCGTTTTCTTGTGATCTTACCAACGGTGAAGGTCCCCTAGAAGGGTTTGGTCCTTAGTTTGGGTCCAGAGGACGTGACCGTCCGGAAGGATATGAAAGTGGTGTCGTAGTGGACCCTTCGTTCCCTGAGTCAGTATGTGTCTGTACACAGGTGAGAGGGGGTTTGAGGGGAGGGTAGGTCCGACAGTGTCTTGTGATTTGTCTCAAGGTACACGATATGTTATCCAGGAACAACCACACATATGTCGGAACACATGGACAGGTAAGGGTTGAGGGATGACAGGGAAGAGGGTTAGACAGGGGGTGAGGGACGTTGGTATTCAAACAAGAGTTTCAGACATTCAGAGTTTTACTCAAGAAACATTGAAAAGTTCAAACTCTAAAAAAATTTGATACAAAATATATAAAATTTTGCATGGAGAAGGACTGAGTTTCTAGTGGAAGAGTCACCTCAGAAGGTACTGTTAGGGAAATTTTGACGTTGGAGGGGTATGGGGACATGACTGAACAAAAGAAGTATTGTAACTAAGAGTTTGTAACATATATTAAATGAGTAAACAAGAGATAGACACAGAAATGGGGTGAGATAGGGTAATGTCTTTCATACAAAAAACTTCCGTCCTGAGACAAAAACAAGTGACAATATTTGATCACAGATCTTGTTATCGATCATATCTCACCCATGAATTATTTGCGAATAATTCAAGGACTTACATCAACCAACAAATGAAATATTTGCCTACTGAAAAAAACTAGTTTTTGGGTCTTCCGTAAAGTAAGGTTTGTTTGCCCAGATTTATGCAATTCCATCCCCTAATTCACAAGAATCTTGAGTTAAAAGAGTAGGGTTGAAGATTGATTTTTATGTTAAGATCTTTTCGTTAATTTATCTAGAGTGTTCGAACAATATTTTAAGTAACGAGACAAAGTGTATAAGTGTACACCAAGTAAATTCTAGTAGACATAGAACATGTACTTACCTATTTACCTATTTCTTTTACACTATATATGTATCTTACCTTATAATGAGTCGGAATTTTTCCCTTTCTTTAAGATAATAAACGTTGTTGTACGTACTTGAACTTCCCATAATGTGACGTACTTTATTTCCTGTTTATGACGTCTTAAGTGAATGTCTCCCGTAGTTTTTATCAGTGTGAGTATCTACGTCTCTAGTCTCGTGACCAAAGGTTCCCACCCTCCGTCCCCCTTTGTTCCTTAACGATTAGTTATCCATATCTCAAAGTCAATAAGTTCTATTTATTTCAAATCTTTAGACCACATGTTATAACACGAATATCAATTGTTATAACATAATGTGTGAATTTGTATAAAATTCTTCTGTCTAACGTATAATGTTCAAGAACGGTATTATTTTATTTTGATTTTTATAAAATTTTTTATATAAGGAACGAATATAAATCTAAAAACAGTGTGTCAAGAACTATATATGATGAAGGACTTATAAGTAATAAAGAATCATCAGGTGTCTGGTGAGAAGTAATTTTAAAACGGAAAGATTATAAATACCTAAAGTGAACATAACTTTACCATATAACTGCGTCTTTAAAACGTCGTGATACGTATAAATTCGAATGCAACTCATTGTAAGATTTTTAACAGTGAATTAATCTTTAATTGTAGTTATTAAATATAGTTGAAATTTGGAACAACCAACCATCTATACATAAAATTTAAGTGAAAGAGTTTATAGTCACTAGTGAAGTCGTAAGTTCTGTAAAACTTTGTAGACGTAGAGGTTGGTAGTGGCGTGTCGAGTGTTTTATCTCCAAACTGAAAAATACGGGACCTTTATACGTAGAAATAAATCTTTATCCCGATGAATAACTATGGTACCACGTAGATATTCCGTTAAGATTTGGGTCCTGTTACGTCATCAAAGAACCCATTCCTTTATAATAAAAGGTCATCACGACACAGGTGAACAAGTACGTACAAGACAAACACCAAGATTTTGACGAGTATTTAATTGTACTATTAGTGGTATTAACGTGTACCATCGACTCTTAGCTAAAAGTCATAACAGTAAGTATAATATTAACTCGGACATTTAGATCTATACCGTAGTCAGCACATGATAGTTAAGAAATGTAACGGAATTCTCTGTCGTATTTAAGGTTATTTCTACTACGGTTGCTTTAAAATTTATAAAACGCTTTAGAATATCCCATTGTTATTAAATACTATACGTTTGGATGATGTTACGAACTATACATTTTAAGTACTAAGTAATGGTCTAGATTCATAACGTAATTCTTAATATAATTTTTAGACTACCATAACGGAGTCGTTTCAAAACGGACTAATTTTAATTAAAAATTTCGATAGTCCTGAAGGAACCACTAGGTCACCAATCCTGAGACACGAGGGTTCCGTCCCCTACTTCTAAACTAGGGCCCACCACTTTCATTGTAGGATGAACGACGTGACACACCGTTCTAATTTTTTATGTTACGTCTGACCAAGTAATTTCGTAAAAATTTTTGATAGTTTTTCAAGATGACTTAGTTTTATATAACAGATTAAACCGTGTGACAGTGTCTATAACGTAATTTTATAATTAGTATCGTATTAACTACTGTAAAGATTTTACTTCTCATTGTTAATAAAAATTTATTTATATATGATTAAATAATCAAGGTATAAGGAAATATAATAGGTTTATAGTGACCAAGTAGTTGTTTTCCGGTCTGTACGGTCGGTATTAATTTTAGTCAGTAGGAAATGTAAAACACTGAAACTCAATATTTTGTCATTGTATCAAGGAGTATAAATTTTTAAAAACAATAATATTTACATTAGAAAAGATACATCCCTCTATTTTCTATAAATCGTTACAATCGAATTAAAAATTGTACATTTGTAAATCCTTATATCACATACTCGGGGGTGTTTACGCTCCTAATTAAATAATTTTCAGTAATGTATTTATATATAGCAAAGTAAAGGTTCCTAAATACGGAATAAATGGGCGGAGTAAATGTCAAATAACCAACAATATCAAACACTACTACTTTTTCCTACGGTGGGTATGATTTGTTGGGGTGACTTCTATTGTTTTGTTTGTTTCTGTTTTACGCCATTGTCCGAAAAAAGTGTAGACGCCACGAAAGAGAAGTAGTAGCCAACAGACACGGAGTAGGTTACAACAGAGTTGGGCCTTTATCTCAAATGACGATAAACGTACTAGTCTGTCATGTCTTACTTGGAACCTCCTCCTCAAGGACGACCCCGAGGTTGACTTGGTGCACATCTATACGTGTTGGAAGTCAAAGGACTGGAGACCTCGAGTGACAACCGTCAATTGTCTGTAACTTACCTAGTACTATCTAGGTCCTAACCCTCTCTTAACCTGGTCTCGGGACACATGTAGTCCCGGATACATCCAACTAACGTCGGACTAAAGTCAAACCAAGTCAGGACATTGTCCTTAAATTCGACACCTCAGTCTTACGTTCCGGAGAACTCTTTCTACATGCAAATGCCTCTTTCGTACTTCCAAACCCAACAACACATTGGACCTACAGGTCTCAACTTTTCGAACACCGATGAAACTTCTTACCTAATAATATAATTTAAAACCAATACTTCGAAAATTGAAACATCGGAAGGACAGATTTCTTTATTTTATGAAATTTACTTTTTTTTACGTCATTATCCTATTATTATCTTTAACCAACGAGTAATTCTGTAACTGCCCGAAGGGACTATCGAGTTAACCATTTCTTAGACGGACGTTACGTCCTTTGGGGCAAGTTAAGGACGCAGTCCTTCTAAGTGACCTCTTCCCTATCCGATGGGTGGGGACATAAGAGTCCGAAGGGAACACCGAGTTGACTATTTCTTAGACGGACGTTACTCCCTCCGGATCCAAGCTAGGGACCCAACCCTTCTAGGGGACCTCTTTCCTATTCCGATGTGTGAGGTCATAGGACCGGACCTTTTCAGGTACCTGACAGGTACCCCAGTGTTTCTCAGCCTATGCTGACTCACTGAAAGTGAAAGTGATTCTGTAACTGAAGACACAACAAAATAAAGGTCAGGATGTTTCTGTCATATGAGGTAAATGAAATTACACTCGATTATTTACATTGGATATCTATGATTATCTTAACAATATATATATAATACAGTCTTTAATAATACTCGAATTCTCTAAGATTGTCTTTATAATCTTTTTTCTAAATAATATCCATAAGATAATTTTATAATCCCTACGTTTAGGTAATTATTATTAATCTATCTCAATATATAACTGTTACGAGTCAGAGTAATTTATAAATTTATTTAACCACTACTTCTACTCCCGGAACTAGAACTGGGTCCACGAAAACTCTGAGGGACAAAGATTTCATATGGTCGTAAAGATTTACACTTGTTAAGATCTGCGAATCTATGATTTTTGTATAAACTCTGTCTAAAATAATAACTTTATATACATATGTTGCAAAATAACGATGTAGAGAAAGAAGGGGGTCTTATAGAGAAGACGTAGTCCATTGAAAAGACACTGAAGGACCGTTACATATGTAAAGGGTAAAATTTCTAAAGAGATGATCCACTTGTGAAACCCGAAGGCACCACCGAGTCTACTATTTCTTAGACAGACGTTACGTCCTTTGTGTCCAAGCTAGGGAACCAGACCTTCTAAGGGACCTCTTTCCTCACCGTTGACAGAGGTGATAAGAACGGACCTCTTAGGGTACCTGTCTCTTTGGACTGAGACACCCCGCCGTTTCTCAGTCTGTGTTGACTCGCTAATTGTGTGTGTGATGTGATGCAAGAGGTAACATGTTCGTCAAAGTTTAATCTCACTTGTCCTCACGTAGTTCTACAAAGACGACCTCTACTCACCCCTTCTTACCTTTCCTACGAACTTCCCTTCCGATTTCTTTTTCCCTTTGGATCGTCAACTACCTCCTAAAACTTCTTTGTTTCCATCGATACCAGACCTCTTTAAATTCCTTTCTTGGTTCTATACATTTCCGACATAATGCCTCAAGCAGTACACGAAACAATAAATGTGAATGGAGAAAGTGAAATATCGGAATTTCACTCAAGATAAACATCCGACATCAGAAAAGATTATAGTGACTTTTCTTTAATTCCATTTTTAAAAAAGTTTAGTCAACGATAGACTTTAGTAGATATATGTGTTCGACATGTATCTTTACACACCTCTTTCGTCTACCGAATCTTACTTCGGGATCCTTTGACGGTAGGACGTCAGTCCATCGTTTCTTAGTTATTTCTCCCCTGTCTCCCTCTCCTCTTCCTCGTTGGTGTGCCTAAGTCGTTTAGTTCTTTCTGTCACAAGCCTCGTCTCTCCAGTACGACGACTCTCCATTCCTCCTCCGTCTCTTGACCGGGAACCCAAACCGTTGCACTGTTCACTGTACCTGTTCCTGTAAAAACTCCATACTACCCTTACTCTCGGTCTATATTCACCCAGCTTCTCTCTGAACCTCCTCCTTTTTTTACTGTTGGTAGATGTATCGTTTTGGAATGGTCTTCCAAAAGTCCCTTCTCCTTGTTTCTTTTACACCGACGACCTTCTTCCAGATGTCCTCCTTCTCCTCGGGGAAAAATGGGCGCTGGTCTCTTTTGGTCCTTTCTACCGACACTCACGTTCCTCACCCGTACAGACTATGACTACCCTTCTCGTACCAAAGTACTTTACGCCAGTTCCTGACTCTACCTCCCGTACGTCCACCCAATTCAATGGCTAAGAATTTGAATCGAAGTGTAACCTTCGATTCAATACACCGTTCAAAATTTATCAGGAATACACATCTATTGTGGGGGTCTCTAAGACTACATTAACTTTACCCCACTTCCGTCCCCTAATACTCAAAGATGTAGAAGGGTCGAATAAGATTATCGTCGTTTAAAACTCTTAGTGGTCCATCCTACAAACTCCTGTCTCTTGTATAATCCGTAGTTCAGGTCTGACGGACAATGCACTTTTATTTTCTCTATCCCTAGTAAAGAACGAAAGTTCCTTGGATGTCTAGGTATTCGGTAAGTCTTTAGAAGACAAGTCCTTTAGACTTTTATGAAATCCATATAATCGTAAAATTTATATAATTTCTTTCGTTCCAAATTTAGTATAAATTAATACGTCTTATTCCCTTTATTCCTTAGTTAAAATCTCAACTACCAAGTTCCTTACGAACAATATCCTCTTATTACTCGATGTAAGACTTCTTCACTTCCCCTTTTTTTACTTTCTACAGACTTCCTGTAAAGTCTATTTCTGTCGTTACACTTGTTTTCGTCCACTAGTTTTTTAATACCCCCTTTAGTATAAAGACCTATTGACCCCATGTGCCCACCCTCTCTATTAAAAGTGATATATGGAGAAAAAATCGGAAAATTTAACAACTTTGCACATTCGTAAGCCTCTTCCGTTACCGTGGGATGAGGTCATGAAAACGGACCTTTTAGGGTACCTACCTCCTCGGACTGCCCGACGACAGGTACCCCAGCGATCTCAGCCTGTGCTGACTCGCTGAAGTGAAAGTGAAAAGTGAAAGTACGTAACCTCTTCTTGTGCCGTTGGGTGAGGTCACAAGGACGGACCTCTTAGGGTCCCTGCTCCCTCGGACCACGCGACGGCAGATACCCCAGCGTGTCTCAGCCTGTGCTGACTTCCCTGAATCGTCGTCGTCGTCGTCGTCATTTGTAAATTGGGGAAGTCTTTGTCCATCTGTCTATACATCCACTAAAAATAGATTTTTCCAGTCAGACCTAACTTTCTGTTCTTATCATTTTTCACTCCCAGTACTTTATACTTTCCCGGTCAACTATTTCCATAATCTTCATAATTGTAATAGGTATCCTTATATCATACAAAAGAGATAGGATAGTGGACTTCTTTGTCTTATTAACAAATTTATACGTTCCATCATGTATTGACATCACTTTGCTCCGAACCGGCCGTGGTTCGTTTGTCGGTGACACCTCGAGACATAAACTACTCGACTAGATTAGGAAGATGACTGTCTTTTACATCTTAGTCTACTTTACACAAAGAATAACGATAAATAATCCTTTTTTTAGAAAAAAACAAACGAACAAAATATCATAAACGTCGGGAATTCAGTAATTAATGAAATTTCTCTATGAGCAAGAAAGGGCACTTTTCTATGAGAAAAGAATAAAATTTCTCTATGAGCAAGACAGTTTCTCACGAACTCGAATGAGAGTCAGTGAGTCAGCACAGGATGAGAAACACTGGGGTACCTGACATCGGGTGGTCCGAGGAGACAGGAACCCTAAGAGGTCCCTCCTTATCACCTCACCCAACGGTAAAGAAGAAGGTCTCCTAGAAGGGATCGGTTCCTAGAACGCAGAGGACGCAACCGTCTCTACTATCCCGTTTTCCAATATACAAAAGAGAAGTTAAGAGAAAAGTACTAAATTTTGAGATAACATTTTATTAAAAAGTAACTACGTTCTACAAATTCACGGAATTTGTTAAATCTCTTTTCGAATCAAGTTCCCGTATTGTCGTGACTCATGACTGACGTTTAACTTTAATATTTAATGACTTTTGTTCAGTTCAGTGTCAGTCACAATGGACAACGGGAAGTCATACCATGATTTAAATGGATATTCAAAAACTTATCCACCTTGACATAATCGACGACTCCATTTCGGTTGTGGTTCTGAACTATATAACTTCTTTTCGTATTTTGTCACTTTGTCCATGTAATACTTTAATAGTAAAGAAATGAGACCGTAGAAAATGACCTTTTGAAACCACACGAATAATAGAAAATGACCTTTTGAAACCACACGAATAAACGAAATGAAAATTTTTAATTAAATCTTTTGAAAAGTGAAAACCTTTCATTTTTCTCAGTAACTTTATCATGGTCGTAAGTAAGAAGTACGATTATTACAACATTCCCAAATCTCGACTTTTTCACGGAGGGGATCGAGTACGTCAGAAACATTATTGGCACAGTGGGAAGGGCAGAACGGGTTCTCTTCACGTCATAAGTGTCTCTGACTACTCTGGTCACAGAGGATTGACCCGTCATAGTTACAGTCTAGGTGTAACAGACTTAAGTCAAAAGGAAAATAAGATGAGGACAGAATAACGAGGAATAGAAGACACCAAGTGTAACCATGTGACACTTGAGAACATGTTTAAGGGACATACAATAAAATCATATCGATTTCGTGTTGTTTTAATTGTTATTTTTGTAAATCTCTCTACTTGAACAGACAATTTCTGTTGATCGTGTTGTAGTTTGTTATTTTCTAGGAAGTGCACCACTTTGGTCTCACCGACTCCTCGGTAGGACCAAACATGTAGTCTATAACCCCAATGAGAAATAATTTTTTTTTTTTCTTAATTTCCCGTTTGGTACTACATTTTGTCAAAGTCTGGGTTGTTCCCTCCTCGGTTCACACAACTTGAATTCGAAACGTTCTGATGTCTCGTTTCAAATGTTAAAAAAAGGAAAGGGTGGTACTTCTATAGTAGACATCGTCAAAGTAGTGGAAGTTTTTTTTACACAAAACTTGAGACGGACTTTAAAAGTTTTATATTTATGGGTTAAAGTTGTTAGTAGTTGTAAAACGGTTCAAATAGAAATGACGCAATTTTTTTAAAGAATAAAACCAACTTTGTAAAATTTCGTTTAAGGTTTGTACAAAAGTATTTATAAAAACTCATAAAAACTTATCTTTGTACAATGGGATTTATAAAATCACACGGAGAAATGTTTATTATTTTACTCCCTGTAAAGAAATGTATTGATTTACGATGATTAAATAAATTATTGTAATTACTATTAAGTAATTATAATAGATTACGATTTAAGTATAGGTTGAAAGGGGTTAATAGATTTGTATTTTTGTTTTCTTTTTGTTTTGATCCCTGTTTTGTAGTCGAAGGTTTCTTCCAAGTGTGTAATAACCCAACATGACACAGATTAAGAAAAAATTTTAAAGAGTTAAATCTTGTCTCAAGAAGAGAGAAAGAAAGAGAAAGATAGAGAGTTAGAGAGGGAGAGAGAAGGGGAAGAGAAGAGTGACAATAAAGAAATAACGCTTTTGGTCCAGTTAAAAGGTGAAATATATACACCGATTATTACCAGGAAACGTAACGGACAGACCACAGGAAACTAAAGGTTACCGGTTCTTTAATCAGGATTTCTGAGTTTATCTATGCTTTATTTGATGTGTCGGAGTAGATATTTATAAGAAAATTTTTCTAATAAGGTACATATGAATCTTTATAGAAAGAAAGTTAGAAGTCACCTTATATGATGTTTCTTTTTCACCAAAATGGTATCTAAATACTTGAAATTCACTAAGTTCACTTCCAACGTTTTACCCTAAAAAAAAGATTAAAATAATAAAGAAGACATAAATAATTGACCTTAAGAAAACAAATCTTCTTTACCAGGAGTAATTAATTAAGTCATATTTGACGTTATACCCGAAGGAACCACCGAGTCTACCATTTCTTTGGAGGACGTAACACCCTCTGGATCCAAGGTAGGGACCTAGCCCTTCTAGGAGGCCTCTTCCCTTACCGTTGGGTAAGGTGATAAAAACGTACCTCTTAGGGTACCTGTCTCCTCGGATCACCCGATGTCAGGTACCATCCCCGTCTCAGTATGTGCTTACTCGCTGATTGTGCAAGTGAAAAGTGAAGTTTTACTTTATGTCAAGGAACGTATCTCTATTCCACATGACAAGTGGAGAGGCGGATATTGACAGTAAAAATCTCATTACTCAACCATGACGCGTGTGAAGGTTACCGTAAGTCACCTAAAAGAAAAGACGAAGAGAAAGAGGAGGGAGGAGGATGGGGAAGGAAGGAGAGAGACGGAGAGGAGAGGTGACAGGGTAAAGGAGGGGAGAAGAGACAGATTAAACTTGAGTAACAAAAAAGAGTAAAGTTACACAACCTGAATGTCGATAATAAAGTTACAAGTTTAATGGGGGCAAAACCGGTCACCCTCTTAGAAGTTTGAAAAAAGATACACGAAAAACGTTCTAAGGTGTTAGAAACTATCACGGGAATGAAAGACCCTGTTATATTATAATTTTATAGTGTTTGGGTAGTACGTGTAAAAAACGGGGTCGGGACCTCAGTCAGTGAAGAGGTTTTTGACGAAAATCATCCTTTACCATAAATCTCTGTCCCTAGAAAACGACGATCATCGAACAGTAACAAAGATTCCGAAAAGGAATCTCTCTAAATTCTATGTCTTGAAACGAAAAAACAAAAAATTTCTTGGTTCCTTTTAAATATACAAAAGTGACTATAAGGGTAAGTTTATATTCTAATGTCCCAGAAAAAAACCGAAATATAAGTATAGAGAAAAAGGGGAATACGATTTAATGACTATGAATTCTTTTAATTGTATGAAGAAATAGGATAATATATGAACGTTATTAAATTTTTTATTGTTATGACTATAATAAGGGTTGTAACTGATAAATTTCTTAATATTCTGAAGAATCATAAACACACACACACACAGAAATATCATATAAGGTCGAGTAACCTTTTCTGGGACTACGACCCTTTCTAACTTCCGTTTTCCTCTTCACCCGGCGTCTCCTACTTTACCAATCTATCGTAGTGGTTGAGTTATCTGTACTTAAACTCGTTTGAGGTCCTCTGTCACCTCCTGTCTCCTCGGACCACACAACGTCAGGCACCCCAGTGTTTCTCAGTCTGTGGTGAATTACTGAATTGTCGTTATTATATAAGGTAACTTCTAATTCTCATTATAATGAAGATTCAAATGAATCTATATGAAAGAAGAGAGACGATCTTTTACCGTAATTGAATTATAGGTCCGTCTAAATAAATCAACAAACGAAACTTACAAATGTCTGTTGTATAATTCAAAACAAAAAATAAATATATCTTTCTAAATTTTCTGTGGTTCCATTTTGGATACTTTGTTCAAAAGGAAGGTAGGGACAAGAGAAATGGGAGGGAGAATGCTTGTATTAAAAATAACTAAAACCGAATGTTAGGTGATAACAAAGAAAAACGTTTATAATGGTTTATACGTTGAATATGTTTTGTGTTGTACGATCTATTGGATAATGCATGAAAGAAAGAAAGTATAGGAAAGGGTAATGTCGAGGTAGAATAAAGTAATACAACTACTTGGTATCAAATAATTATTCAAGAGATAATGACTTCGGAAGAACACCGAGTCTGTCATTTCTCAGACGGACGTCACGTCCTCTGGGTCCAAGTTAGGGACCCAACCCTTCTAGGGGACCTCTTCCTCTACCGTTGGGTGAGGTCATTAGAACGGACTTTTTAGGGTACCTATCTCCTCGGACTGTCCATGTCAGGTACCCCAGTGTTTCTCAAGCTGACTAGGTAAAGTAAAAGTGAAAAGAGACAATTACTAGAAAAAGACTACCCGCCCCGGTACGAGTCATTTAGAAATTAGGTTAAAAGACAACTACCCTTTCTTTCACTTCAGCGAGTCAGCACAGGCTGAGAAACACTGGGGTACCTGACATCGGGTGGTCCGAGGAGGTAGGTACCCTAAGAGGTCCGTTCTTATGACCTCCCCCAACGGTAAAGGAAGAGGTCCCCTAGAAGGACTGGGTCCCTAGCTTGGGTCCAGAGGGTGTAACACCCGTCTGCGAAATTGGAGACTCGGTTGTACCCTCCCCGACACAATGGAGGGACAACAAACTGGACTCTGGTTTGAGACTACCTCCATTACTCCTATTACCGCTGGAGGAAGTTATCTTTTAAACTAGTTTCTAAATGACTCGCACCAGGGTGGGTAGTCTTGTTCTGGGTGAAAGGGGGTGTCAGAGAGGGTAGTCCTTCGAAGATATTCGGAGAATAGGAAAAGGTAGTTTTCCGTCTGTTTTACTTTTGGTGTCAGTGTCTTTTGACTAGTTTGACTAGTGTACCTGGTGTCGGAACAGATTGAGTTACTTTAATTCTTGGTACGGTACATCCCGGTCGGTTCTGTCTGCCCAGTACCACCTCTCAAGACTTTTTGTTCCAGGTGACCTCTTCCCTTACCGTTTGGAGAAGTCATGAGAACGGAACTTTTGGGGTACTTGTCCTACTTTTCCGTTTTTCTATACTGTGACTTTATAATTGAGGGGTCCAGTCATCCACAGGTTATCTGATGACCTCTTCTCATCTTTTATTGAGGTCTTTCTTACTTCTCTGTCTCGGTTAGGTGTTAACACCTACACTGACCACTATCTTCGTTTCAGACTACGACATTTTTGTTATAACGTATCCCTGGACCTTACAATCCGGGTAATTAGTTCCAGTTAACCTTCACCAGTTTGTCCTCTACCGTTCTCAATTGTAACTGTAAAATCCTTAGTTACTTGATTTTACCTGACCTTACCCACTTAAATTAAGTCTAATGGTAATATAGATGATGACACCCGTTCTTAGAGAATCTTCTTTACCTCATCGGTAGTATCAGTTGTTTTCAGACTTTACGTCATGAACCCACGTTATAGTTTTTACTGCCCTACTAGAAACAAGTAAAGGTTCCGTTTGGTAAGTTATAGTGTCATTAGGTTCAGATACGGGGATGGTCATCGTGACTTCTTTGACTTCAACTTACCAAGATACTTTTGGATGTTCTGGAAGATCTTGATTGTGGGGTTTTTCTACAAAAAGTAATATCCCCAGACCTCACGTTTTCATCTTTCAGTTCTCTATGAACCTCATTGTCCGTTTAAACCGGATCCTCATATTTTACTTCATCCCATTTCCGATTGTCTCAAAACGGTTCTCTTGTGTGACCAGTATCGTTTGTGGGAGAAGGTTGTTGTGTTCTCTTCTAAAATGTGTATCTGTAGTGGTTTATCAGTTATGACTTTAGAATAACTAATATAAGAAACGTCGGTTTTTACCTCTTCATGTAAGACATGTAAGTCTTTTTTGTTCTGGTCCTCGACTGACACCGAGTCTAGTACTTGAAGTCAAGTCAGTGTCAGTATAGACTGAAAAACACCAGGGTCACTTGACTCCGTGAGGTCAGGAGGGAGAGGTAGTGGTTAAGGGTCTCAAATGAGTTTGAGTACAGGTAGCTCAACCACTGCGGTAGGTTGGTAGAGTAAGAGACAGTAGGGGAAGAGAGGACGGAAGTCAGAAGGGTAGTAATTCCAGAAAAGTTTACTCAGTCGAGAAACGTAGTCCACCGGTTTCATAACCTCAAAGTCGAAGTTGTAGTCAGGCAGGTTTCTTATTAGTCCTAACTAAAGGAAATCCTACTTGACAACCTAGAGGAACATCAGGTTCCCTGAGAGTTCTCAGAAGAGGTTGTGGTGTCAAGTTTTCGTAGTCAAGAAGGTGTGAGTGGAAAGAAATATCAGGTTAAGAGTGTAGGTATATACTGGTGACCTTTTTGGTATCGGAACTGATCTACCTGGAAACAACTGTTTCATTACAGAGACGAAAAATTGTACGACAGATCCAACCAGTATCGAAAAGAAGGTTCCTCGTTCACAGAAAATTAAAATACGGACGTCAGTGGTGGACGTCATTAAAACCTCCGGGTTTTTTATTTGGGACTGTGACAAAGGTGATAAAGCGGTAGATAAACGGTACTTCACTACCCTGGCCTACGGTACTAGAAGTAAAAGACTTACAACTCGAAATTCGGTTGAAAAAGTGAGAGGAGAAAGTGAAAGTAGTTCTCGGAAAAATCAAGAAGAAGTGAAAGACGGCATTCCCACCACAGTAGAAGTATAGACTCCAATAACTATAAAGAGGGTCGTTAGAACTAAGGTCGAATACGAAGTAGGTCGGGTCACAAAGAGTACTACATGAGACGTATGTTCAATTTATTCGTCTCACTATTATATATCAGAACTGTATGAGGAAGGGATAAACCTTGGTCAGACAACAAGGTACAGGTCAAGATTTACAACGAAGGACTGGACGTATGTCTAAAGAGTTCTCCGTCCAGTCCACCCGACCATAAGGGTAGAGAACTTCTTAAAAGGTGTCAAATAACACTAGGTGTGTCAGTTTCCGAAACCGAATCAGTTATTTCGTCTTTATCTACAAAAAGACCTTGCGAGAACGAAAAAGTTACTAGTACTTTAGAAATAACGGTTTAAGTCCGAATTTAAATTCTTTCATCCCTTTTGGTGATCTGGTAAGTACATACTGGATTTAGTTTCGGGAATGTTAATATGTCACCTTCAATGTTTATCTAAGTTCCCTAAATCAGACTATCTGTCTCACGGACTTCTTGATACCTACCTCCAGACACTGTAACATCCTCCGTCACAAGTTCTGGTAGGAGTTCTTTTTATTTATGTTTTTCCGTTTTACCAACAGACTCCTCTGGAAAGTTTATCGACTCTTTTCTTCTGTCCGATTTCCGTTTCCTCTTTTCCTTTCTATATGGGTAACCTTACGTCTCAAAGTTTCTTATCATTCCTCTCTATTCTTTCGGAAGGAGTCACTAGTTACGTTTCTTTATCTCCCTTTGTTACTTACCCTTTCTGATCTCTAGTGAAGTTCTTTTAATCTCTATGGTTCCCTTGTAAAGTACGTTTCTACCCGTGTTATTTCCTGTCTTTACCATACCTGGATTGTCTTCGTCTTCTATAATTCTTCTCCTCCGTTCTTATGCGTCTTCTTGACATGTTTTTTCTAGAAGTGCTGGGTCTATTTGTACTACCACACTAGTGAGTGGATCTCGGTCTGTAGGACCTTACGTTTGAGTTCACCCGGAATCCTTGGTAGTGGTGTTTGTTTCGATCACCTCCATTACCTTAAGGTCAACTCGATAAACTTTAGGATTTTCTACTACGACACTTTCACTACGTGAGTTATACGGTCGTTTAAACCTTTTGAATCGTCACCGGTGTCCCGACCTTTTCCAGTCAAAAGTTAAGGTTAGGGTTTCTTTCCTTTACGGTTTCTTACAAGTTTGATGACGTGTTAACGTGAGTAGAATGTGTGATCGGTCACGAGAACGGACCTCTTAGGGTCCCTGCGTGTTCGGACCACCGACGACAGATACCCCAGAGTGTCTCAGTCTGTGCTGACTTCGCTGAATCGTCGTCCTCGTCGTCGTCATGTGTGATTGTGTCATTACGATTTTTAAGAGGTTCGGTCCAAAGTTGTCATACACTTGCAGGTCTATAAGTTCAACCTAAATCTTTTCCGTCTCCTTGGTCTATAGTTTGACGGTCGAAGACAACCTAGTGTCTTTTTCGTTCTCAAGGTCTTTTTGTAAACGAAATAACTGATACGCTTTGAGAAGACTGACGCACCTACTGTTGTTTGGTACCTTTTAAGAATTTCTCTATAGTCTGGTGAAATGGACGGAGGATTCTTTTGACATACGTCCAGTTCTACGTTGTCAATCTTGACCTGTACCTTGTTGTCTGACCAAGGTTTATCCCTTCCTCGGCTTCTTACCTACGAAAACTTGACACCACAACCTCTTCTGAGAACTCTCAGGGAACCTGACGTTCCTCTAGGTTGGTCAGGTAAGATTTCTAGTCAGGACCCACAAGAAACCTTCCTTACTACGATTTCGACTTTGAGGTCATGAAACCGGTGGAGTACGCTTCTCAACTGAGTAACCTTTTTTGAGACTACGACCCTTCCTAACCCCCGTCCTCCTCTTCCCCTGCTGGGTCCTACTCTACCGACCTACCGTAGTGACTGAGCTACCTACACTCAAACTCACTTGAGCCCCACAACCACTACCTGTCCCTCCGGACCGTACGACGCTAAGTACCCCAGCGTTTCTCAGCCTGTACTGACTCGCTGACTTGACTTGGCTTGGCTTGACCTGCAGTTCCGACATATAACAGTGGGCCGAATAAATTGAATTTACGTCTCATGTAGTACGATTTACGGTCCGACCTACTTTGTGTTCGACCTTAGTTCTAACGACCCTCTTTATAGTTATTGAACCGAAGGGACCACCGAGTCTGCCATTTCGCAGACGGATGTTACGTCCTCTGGGTCCAAACTAGTGACCTACTCCTTCTAAGAGACCTCTTCCTTTACCGTTGGGTGAGGTCATGAGAACAGACCTTTTAGGGTACCTGCTTCCTCGGACCATCCGATGGCAGATACCCCAACCTTTCTCAGCCTGTGCTGACTCGTTGAAGTGAAGTGAGTATATGTGTCTACTGTGGAGAGATTACCGTCTTTCGTTTCTTCTTAATTTCTCGGAGAACTACTTTCACTTTCTCTTCTGACTTTTTCAACCGTCGAGTTGTAAGTCTTGTACTTCTAGTACCGTAGACCAGGGTAGTGAAGTACCGTTTATCTACCCCTTTGTTGCCTTGGTCACTGTCTGAAATAAAAAAACCCGAGGTTTTAGTGACGTCTACCACTGACGTCGATATTTTAATTTTCTGTGAGCGAAGAACTTTCTTTTCGATACTGGTTGGATCCTTCGTATAATTTTTCGTCTCTGTAATGAAACGGTTGTTTTTAGACAGATCACTTTCGATACCAAAAAGGACATCAGTACATACCTACACTCTCAACTTGATATTTCTTTCCACTCACTCCTTCTTAACTACGAAAACGTAACACCACAACCTCTTCTGAGAACTCTCAGGGAACATGACGTTCCTCTAGGTTGGTCAGGTAGGAGTTCCTTTAATCAGGACTTATAAGGAACCTTACTGACTACAACTTCGACTATGAAGTCATGAAACAGGTGGATTACTCTTCTTAGCTGAGTACCTTTTCTGGGACTACGACCCTTTCTAACTTCCGTCCTCTCTTTCCCTACTGTCTCCTACTCTACCAACTTACCGCAGTGGGTGACCTGCCTGTGCTCAAACTCGTTCGAGGTGGTTGACTACTACCTGTCCCTTCCGACCTTACGATGTCGGGTACCCTAACGTTTCTCAACCTGTACTGACTCGCTGACTAGACTTGACTAGTTACTAGTGAACCCAATAAAGGTCAGAAAACGACAATGTTTATGACGGTACCTTTCATTTGGACACACATTCAATATAAAAATGTTATTGTCAGAAAAATTTTCATACCTTATTACCCCTGAAGGGACCACAGGTCACCGATTCTTAGACGTGAGTGTTACGTCCCCCGGATCTGACCTAGGGACCTTTGATCTAGGGTGTACGACGTTGATTCTCAAGTGCAAGAGTCGATTTCTTGGACGTACGACTTTTATTTCTAGGACGTGCGGAGTTGTTTTTAGCTTCTAGGATGTACACCGTTATTCTGGTTTCGTTGGTTTAATTAATTAATGAAAAAATTTTCATCCCTTATTACTTTTGTTCCTAAGAAATCATCCCTTACAAACGGTTTTGAATAGGAAGATAAAATGTTATGACCGTTTACTTTGGTCGCATGATTATTATTATCTAATGTGTATGCATCCAGCGTGTCTCAGCCTGTGCTGACTTCGCTGAATCGTCGTCGTCGTCCTCGTCCAGAGAGTTTTTGTGGAGACGGAAGTGCAAAACACAGACATTCGATCCATTAATCGATCCCTCCCGATTGACGACATTGTTGTTGTTTTAACACCCCTGATTTGTGTTACGTTCATAAACGGACCACATAAAAGAACCGTCCACCGAAAACACTCTAACTAGAGTACCAAAATTAGAGGATAGAATGAACCTTCAGAGGACGAAACGTAGGTTGAGAGTTATCTCTTCTTCTCCCACCTCTTCCGTGTGAATGAAAGTTTTCGGGACTACACCTTCACGGTGTGTGGTGAAGGTGTGTAGAACTGTTCTTTGTCAGTGAACCGGTGAGGGAGACGTACCTCGTCCTGAAGACCACCTTTCGAGTCCTTCTTTTGTACCCAAACTACTTGTCACTCGGTCAGAACCAGTCAATTCCGAGACCAATAGACGAAGTAGAAGAAGTTATATAAACGAGGCTACAAAGATATCGTTAGACATTGGGTCTTTTTCTAGCACAGGGACTTTTCCACGACACAGGGTGAACGTTTTATCGGAAACCTGTACACACTCCGTTCACTTTGTTTCTAGGTGCTGTCCGCGTCGAAAGATACACAGACATAAAAGTGTGCTCGACAGTAAGTTGTGTTTCAAAGTCGTGGATCCTCACTGAACCCCTCTAGACTGGATGGAGGTGTTATTCGTCCGACTTATTTTTACACTACGAAACATTTACGTCAGAGTTCAGTACAGGGGGTGAAAACCCTCCGTTAGTCTAACGGTGTCTGTTGGTTCTCATCTCGGAGTTATAAAGCCTAGGATAAACTCTTAAAAATTATATAGTAACCTTTGTCTTTGGCTTGATACCAAATTTAGTCGGTGTTTCTTACAAACAGTTGGATGAATTATCTCTTGTGTTTTATGTTTTTAAAGGTTTATATATAATATTTTCAAGAACTAGAAACTATGTAAATATATAGTAATTACGGTAATATTTAAGAAAAAATTTCGTTTAGATGATTATAACAAGAACCGTTTTGATAAAAGACCAGTGGACCTCACAATATATACTAGAAGGATCCACCGCGATTAATTACCATTTCTTAGGTGGACGGTTTCGTCTACATTCTCTGTATCCAAGCTAAGGACCCAGTGTTTCTAGGGGACGTCTTCCTTTAGTGTTGGGTGAGGTCTTAAGAACGGACCCTTTAGGGTACCTGTCTCTTCGGACCGCCCGATGTCATGTCTCAGTGTTTATCAACCTCTACTGATCAAGAACCGTTTTGATAAATGACCAGTGAACCTCAAAATGTATATAAGTATACATTTTCATAATATGGAAATGATATACAAATAAAAATATGTATAGTATATATAAATAAATAGTTCACGAGACATTAAATATTATAATTAATTAAACTTTGTCGTGAAAGACATTTTGATCATTTCAAAATAATGTTTTAGTCACAACACTTTGTCCAAGATGTAATATTAATATATATATTGAGCAAAGAGAGAAGAAGTCTAAAAATATTTTAAAGACTTAACAGTCGATTCAAACCTCTTTTTCACTAAACAAAGTAAAAACTCTTAATTTTACTCGTGTGACAAAATGAAATTTTTGTCCTTTATTTTTAGATTTGTTTCTCGGTCGTACATTTAAAGGTATAGGACACCACTTTATACTATTTACTGGACCGGTCGAGAACGGATCTGAACAACCTTATTAGATAATTACCTCCTTCTCAAGTAGAGTCCGACTGAGGACGACTCCAAGACTCGTCATCTCTTCCGAATAGCTTCTTTAATTATTGAATAAAGTGTTTTGTAGTCCTGTGATCTTCTATTACTTTTACCATAAGTAGATCTTTCTTATTGTAACTACAGAAGTTTTAACAAGTCTCTAACGTAGATAAAGTAAATTTTGTCTCTATTAGTGTCGATATATACCAGTACCCGTGATTAGTTTAGGAGAAGGTTCCACAAAAAAAAAAAGTTCCAAAAATTGAGTAATTATA
This sequence comes from Capra ibex, assembly GCA_006410555.1. NCBI lineage: Eukaryota > Metazoa > Chordata > Mammalia > Artiodactyla > Bovidae > Capra > Capra ibex. Next base: position 18,391,778 of record SJYO01041852.1, read on the forward strand.
CTTTGATATTTTCTCGTGTCTCTTACATGTAGTCCAGAGAAAATAGGGACTTACAGGGGATTCAGATAAAGAAGTAGAAAATTTTACTTCTATTCGGTACTAGTGTAGATGGAGTCTGTACAAATCCAACTTTAAACTGGAGATCCAGTTTAAGGTATCTTTTGAGTATTTTACGGAACATTTACATGTCTTAAATGTTCCAAGTTTTTTCATAAAACTCGTTAACTAGAACGAATTATAGTACGGAGTTTATAGGATTTGGATCACTGAGTAATTAGTACTAGACTATCGGAATAGATAAGGATACTTGTTTTCGTAACGAGAAAGTAAGAGACGGACCCGGGTCTGTCACGTTTTAGAGTTACTTTCATTAAGATATCGTTTGACCCCTTTTGAATTTCGTCAATGTTTTCATTTGTTCTACTAAGAGTCTATCTAACAACCAACCTAATTAATCGAAAGTTGTAAGTCTTTTGCTTCTAGTACCGTAGGCAAGGGTAGTGACTACCCCTTTGTCACCTTTGTCACAGTCTGAAATTAAAACCCCCGAGGTTTTAGTGACGTCACCACTGACGTCGGTACTTTAATTTTCTGTGAATGAGGAACCTTCTTTTCAATACTGGTTTAATCTATCGGATAAGTTTTCGTCTCTGTGATGAAACGGCTGATTTCAGGTAGATCAGTTCCGATACCAAAAAGGTCGCCAGTACATACCTACACTCTCAACCTGACACTTCTTCCGACTCGCGGCTTCTTAACTACGAAAACTTGACACCACAACCTCTTCTGAGAACTCTCAGGGAACCTGACGTTCCTCTAGGTTGGTTAGGTAGGACTTCCTCTAGTCGGGACCCTAAAGAAACCTTCCTTACTACGATTTCGACTTTGAGGTCATGAAACCGGTGGAGTATGCTTCTCAACTGAGTAACCTTTTCTGAGACTACGACCCTCCCTAACCCCCGTCCTCCTCTTCCCCTACTGTCTCCTACTCTACCGACCTACCGTAGTGACTGAGTCACCTACACTCAGAACTCACTTGAGACCCTCAACCACTACCTGTCCCTCCGGACCGCACTACGCTAAGTGCAGCGTTTCTCAGCCTGTGCTGACTCGCTGACTTGACTTGACTTGACTTCTCAGCCTGTACTGACTCACTCAAGTGAAAGTGAAAAGTGAAAGTACGTAACCTCTTCCTTTACCGTTGGGTGAGGTCACAAGAACGGACCTCTTAGGGTCCCTGCCCCCTCGGACCACCCGACGGTAGATACGCCAGTGTGTCTCAACCTGTGTTGACTTCACTGAATCGTCGTCGTCGTCCAATGAGATACGACTGTTTATTAAGGTTCGTTGGTGAGGGTAAAGATGTGTGTGTGTGTGTGTGTGTATATGTGTGTATGTATTTCACTTCACTTCAGCGAGTCAGTACAGAATGAGAAACGTTGGGACACCTGACACAGGTACCCTAAAAGGTCCGTTCTCATGACCTTACCCAACGGTAAAGGAAAAGGTTGTGTGTATGTATCGTGGGTGTGTTTTATTTCGACCCTTTCAGAATCCCATACCTTTTTGGGAGTCGAAGAAGAGACTCGGTACTAGTAGGATGACTCTCCGGATCCCTTAGTGTGAATAGACATATTCCAAAATTGTTATCCACACTACCAGTGTGAAAAATATACCAAAAGGGGACCCCGACTCAGACATCTCCTGACACGTTATATTTGACTTACCGGAATCTGAGAACGGAAAAAAAAAAAAAAAACCACGAGGGAATTGAAGAGTCCTACTTTCACCGTAAAGCTAAGGGTTTTCATGATTCTATCGGAACACCTTACAGACTAAATGACTTAAATGGTTTACCTGAAAAGAGTAATGGAATATTGTAACTCGTTTTTTATAAATGAATTATTGGTTCTGAAAACTATTTCGGTAAATCAAAGTCTTAAATACCGTTGTAGTAGTAGAAACCATTTGTCCTCTCTCCTCATTTGTGGTTTATGTCTAACGATTGGATCTCACTCGTTATATGTACACTATTTGTAGTATAATGATCTACATCACTGATGTCAAAAGATCAAATCACACCTTAGTAATGTAGATCACTCTGTGATGTAAAATGAAGAGATCTAGAAAAACTGACGAGAAGTCGAAAGTCAACATAAGTGAGAAAAGGAACCATAACCGTAGACACCACAGTTTAATTTGCTCCTCCAATAATCTAACTCCACCGAGATTACGATACTTTTATCGGATTTTAGATATGGACACTTACGGAGTTCCGATACTTTAGTTTTGGATCTCTACTGGTTAACGAAATTCAATTAGTTTAGAAAAATTTGGTTAGTTTATTAAAGGAAAGAAACGAAGGTCTGGAAGGGATTTCTTCAGAAGAGGGGATCGAGGACAACCACCTCATGGAGATTGATGAAGGTCGAACCGCCACGGTTAAGGTTAACTAACGAAAAAAATGTGTAATTTAACTACTAAAAAATTTGTACAAATTATTGTTCTTTGAAATTCATTTACAATCAATGAGTCAGTACAGGTTGAGAAACACTGGGGTACCTGATATCGGGTGGTCCAAGGAGACAGGTACCCTAAGAGGTCCGCTCTTATGATCTCACCCAACGGTAAAGGATGAGGTCCCCTAGAAGGACTGGGTCCCTAGTTTGAACCCAGAGGACGTAACGTCCGTCTAAGAAATGGTAGACTCGGTGGTGAAACAACTTAATGTTTAAAGTATTACCGAGTGAATTAAATTTTCACCTAGGTTGGTTAAAAACGAGTGTATTTGACAATTTATACGGAGTACGATAGAACATTGTCACGACTATAGTAGTGGATTTCAAAGAAAGAATCTCTACGAAGAATCCTATATAAAAACTTTTAAAAAGAAAGTGTTTGAGAACGGGAGTAACAGTCGTATGAATGATCTTTTAAGGTGAACCTAAGGGGCTTACCGTCGAATTTGAAAAGTATTGCAAGGACCGAAAGGAGAAAGAAGAGAGGAGACGAGTAGGTACAGATGGGAAAACCGTAAAAGTAAAGATATCTACGATGAAGTATAGGATTTGGTAGTCAGATTTTTTGGACTCCTAGAAGAACATACGGGAAAGAGTAAATGTGAAATAGGAAGGATGTGAAAGAATTCACGGTGTGGCTCAATGATTTATAATGAGTCAGAAGGAAGTTCTAAAATGTAGGAACAGAACCAAAGTCACAATGTACCAAAATCCCAAATATGGATTTACTGTATTAGTCAAAATACTGTATGTAGTCAGAAGAGTGTTTTTAAAAGAGAAAATACTAAACCGAAAATGAGGTACGATTTAATCATGGAATTTTAACTCCTTGTGACATAAGAGGGGAAGAGTCTTTATCACTACCCAAAGAGTCACGACGTCTCATTTCACACGAAAGAAAGGGGTTCTAAACCCAACAACGGAATGACATTGTCAATTCTAGGTAAAGTCGTTCACTATCCGTTAGATTTTAATTTCACCCCGAAGGGGCCGTCGGGTCACCGATTCTGAGACGAGAGGGTTACGTCCCCCGGATCCACCCAAAGTCCGAACGTAACGCCGAAAAATGAAAGTGCAGGTTCCTTCTGCCACACCACCTGTCCCCTTTTCTAAATCCTTAGTTTCTATGAAATAAAGTAAGAAGGGGTGTAGGTTACATCTCCTGTGGTAGTAATAGTAGACGACGATACACTATTTGTGTACAACCTCGTATGTAACGTATGGAAGAGGAAATTAGAAAGTTGTTGATGGACTCTTATCCACAATGACATGAGAAAAGTATCTTCTCTTTGAACTTCGAGGTTTTTCATTGATTCTACTGTGTGACTCTTCCTTCGTCTCGTCTCAAGAGCAGAAGAACGAGGTCTCGTGTAAGAGAATTGGTGACAAGTCACTCCGTTGTCACTTAAGGAAATCGACCTAGAGTATCCTTTCTCATGTATAATAGGTTTGACCTTTTCCATAATTACAGCCGAAGATTTCATGTATAGTCCTTCGGAGTCGTCTCGAGTCTAATTGATAATGTAGTCCAAAGTCTCCAAATTTTACAGTAACATTGTTAAGTCACCCTCTTGACTAATTGAGAACGATGACTAATGTTACATTTTTAAAGAGTAAACATTCCCCTTCTTTTATTGTTTTGAGAGACAGTTTAACAACCCTTGAGGAAGTGACCTTGAATGAATAGATGGTCTATACCTTCCCAGGAGATTAAACTATTTTAGAAAGTTTGACTTTGAGTTTGAAGTCATGAATTCTTATGTATATAATTTTGAAAACCTGTAGTCTTTACATAAATTATACATTATGTGATAATTTACGATATTTATATTTTCTGTCTAGTAATGACAGAAGTTCGTCGACCTGTACATGTGTCCACAATAATTAGATAATCAACCTGCTGATTCATCGACCGTAATACTACCACGACACACATGTCATGATAAAAAATTCGGGTAGTAAACGTTGACTAATGTACCTGGTAGACATTGACAGGAACTTAGTGCAATCTTCAATGGGGTGACTGTAAATGTCTTGTAAACAGTACATCGTTTGACAAATCGTATCTTTTCAACTATGTCTTATCGAAACTCCAAAGTAATTTAGTTGAAATCTGTGGTCCGATATCCATGTTGGGTAACTACACATTAGAGGTCTTTCTGTGCCCAATACTAAACTAATTTCTTATAGCAGAGTGAGGTTCGGGAGATCCCCATCTGGCTTCACAGAAAAGACTGGTCGTTGCCCCGAAAGTAGTGGCAAAAAGGGCACTTTCATAGGGTGACCCCACCTCCCCCCACCAATCCCGTAAGTTTTTACCACTCCTTTCTGCTCCCTCAATCTTGACTTTTACTGCACCCTCGTCACCTAGTACTAGTCAGCCACCGAGCTCTGAGCGGGTTCCCCCAATCTTCTGACTTTAGTGATAGTTCTGACACCAGTCCCTTCCTTAACCCCGAGGAGAGTGGCCTGCGCAAGCGCGGTGGACAGTCTGACTTTGTCGACCCGCTACGACTCCCATGGTCCCTTTTCTCATGGGGCCCGGAGCCTTCTTCCGACACCTGACGACCCAGAGACGGAAGCTCCGCGAGTAAACCTTCCCCTCCCGTCCTTCACCCCGCGCGATCTGGGGCGCCTCTGAAGTGCACCAGAGACCTTAGTCCGATCCTCTGCTTCCGCTTGCCCACTACCATCCCACTCGCTATGACGCACGGGGAGGGGACTCGGAGAGTTGAGGCGGAGAGCCTGTGCACTGGCGTCGGCCCCGCCCCCCCCCCCCCCGGGGATCGAGGGCGTCGTATCGAGCGAGACAAAGAAGGGAGGGCGGCGACACGGGAAGAAGAGGGGTCAAGGTTAGGGAGGCGGGAGGGGGTGGAGGAAGGCGTACGAGGTTATCCCTAAGCTCGACACTTCGCGGGCGGGGAGGCGGGAAAAGAAGCGAAAGAGTAACCGACTTCGAAGTTCCTGCGCAGGGCTCCCGCCCCCCGTCGGTAACCACCCTACTCGTTAGGCTCAAGGGCCTACTCCCTTGTAAGACGTCATATTTCCCTCGCCCCTTCCGCCCTCTGTCGCGTCAAACTTAGCGCCACGCTGCTTCCTCATCCGCCGACCAAGAGCGACCCACAGACTGATCAGGAAAGAGACGGAACGAACAAACTCGAAGTCGTCTTAAGCTTTACCATTTGAACCACCTCTGCGAGCTTCTGAGGCGCCCAAAAACGGCCGCCCTCTTTTTGGGCAATGTGTGTCTCTACCCCCACTTCGCCGCTGCCAACCCTTGCGCGCCTCTGTCCTAAACCTTCTCGTTCCCCTCCACAAAACAGCCGCCGCTCGCCTCGTCGGAGCCTAGAGCGCCGCCCGCCACTGCCAACCCACCGCGCGCGTCGCGGCGACCCCCGGCCGCCCGCCGCTCGCCCGCCTGGCTCCGCGCGCCGGCGCGGCTCGCGCGCCGCCCCCTGTCCCGCCCGCCCCAGCGGGAACGCCGCGCGGCGCCCGGCCTCTGGGGCCGACCCGTGCCCCGGCGCGAGCGCGGGCTCGGCGCCGCGCCACCCCCTTCCCGCGCGACGAGACCATTAGGATATAAGACGCAAGGAGGAAGCGAGCGCCCGCACACGCGCGGCGTCCGACCGCCATTCCGACCCTTCCTGAGGCCTTTCCGGTTCTGTTTCCGCCAAAGGGCGAGCGTCTCTCGGCCAAACGTCCAGTCACCAACAAGCACGTAAGACCCTTAGCACCGCAAAAAGAAAGGAAAAGGAGAGAACAAATAGTAGCGAGATCTACTCGCAAAGCAGAAACGCACCCACTATCACAGCGCTGAACCAAATGGCTACGTTATTTATAGCCCCCCCTCGCTAGTGCACACAGACACCACCCCGCGCAACGACGTGGCCGCAGGTACTGGGACGGAAACCGCGCGCATATTAATTAATAGAAACCGAGCAGATAGAAACACGTAAATACAAACACATACGATTTTTGCTTCAAGGGTCACCCGGCATAAGTAGCTGTGGACTTTAGATCCTGCTGATCGGTACCTGCACACCCGCGCTGACGGCGACACATGTCGCGTCGGTAGGACCTCATGGAGTGGCGTCTCCATTTACCCACATGCGGATATTAGACCTTTTCCAACCCTCCCCCACCCCCCTCCGCCGCTCCCCCTTCCTCCTTTCACTACGTTCTTTTGAGGGTCCGAGACATGCGTCGCTCTTCGAAGGCTGTTGCGATCTCCCCCGACCACTAGTACTACCCCTAGGAGGACTCGAACTGAAACGCCGGAATCCTTTATTTTAACGCACGGGAGAAATACCGAAAACGAATAGAACGGTAAGTCCATCACCCCCTCTACTGTCAACCATCTATGTGGAAGTAGTACTTCCAAACTAAGAACGGACCTAGAGCTGCAATTACTTTCAACCTTCCTCTAACTAACGTAAAACGGAAGATCCATGAACTTAACCGTCCTTTACGTAGCTTTCTGAACTTCCATTTCGCATAATGGGGAGCAGTGAACGTTGAACGGTAAGCACCTCTACTTCTTAACCTGAGAGAGTAGTTCCGATGTTAACGACCACCACCATACATTTATAATTGAATATTTAAAGAGATCTCTTTTCTTAAACGAAAATTTAAAGGGAGATCATTAAAAGTCAGATTTTCTCCTGTGTCATATAAAAGTAACTAGGCATCATACCAACGTAGTGCTTTAAACTAAAGAGAATGCATAAAGACTTAAAAATGAGACACGAATGTAACTTTCTGTAGAAGGTTCAACTTGTAATTTGAGAACCAAAATTTCATCATACAATAAAATAGGGAAAAGATCCACAGTAAGGTGTGTAGGTGTTTAGAGACTAACCTTTCTTTCCTGTTGTCTTCTGACAGATTTCCTACGGACCTAAGGAATAATAGAGTCCTGAGATTTATGAGATTGTCGACAGGTCACAACCACTAAGGTCACCTGACATAGAGACACTTTTTGTGTTAAAACGGAAAAACATTAAGATAAACTCTTTCAACCTTCAAATTAATCGAAAGGTTGGTTGGTTTAAAGACGTAAACTCAGAATTGGTATAAATTCACAATGACACCGAAGTTTCTTCGATAACTAAGACTTCATCACCCAAAACTAACTCAACTGACAAAAATTTTTTGACAAACCTAAAATTAACACTACGTCTTCAATATCATTGTTTGTAAACCAAAACATGTCTGTAATAAAGGTGAGACCACCTATTCGAGTTATTTCCAGTATAGGGTTTGATCAACACATATTTTAAACGAACTAATATCATCCTTGTCGAAACAAAACTTATCCATAGAATCGATCGTTATTGAATTCGTGTAAAGAAGGGAACTTTAATGACAATTAAGACAGACATCTAGTTGTTTCAATTTTCCGGGTTCAAAAAAAAAAAATTTATGTAACATTACTTGATAATTTTCTAAAATTTTGAAGTCGTGTTCAACTACAAAAAATCCGATTCAAATTGGTAGACTCAATAGTCGAAACAAACGGCAAACACTATCGTCGTTCGTGATGTGGTCGTGTGACACCCCTGAACCCACCCCAACCCCTCGTCTCCGGTCCATCCTTCCAGGATATACGTCGATGGATGTGTCAGATTTGAAAAGTCAAATCTGACTATTACAAACGTCACACGATGTGCGAGAAAACTTCAAATGAACGTAATTTAACAAGTCATATACCATTGTAGAAACCCCTTGTATGGTAAGTGTAAATTGTCTCTTCTTAGTTCTAAAAAATTTCAGGACTCAATGGTACAAACGACGATACCGTCTGTTATAGAAAAAAAAAAAAAACCGTCTGTTATAGAAATCACTTGTTACACACTTTCATCAATGAAACATTAATCCAATTCACCTAGTAAAACTGTGAAAGACCCTTGAAGAATTATGGTTCGTTTTCCACCCGGGAAACGGAGGTGACTCCTATGGTCGTACCGTTAATAAAGTGTTCCCACTACTAATTTTAATCCATATGGTTCAAATGGATATACTCCATTATGTAACGGTTTCTTGACTAAGGACAGGACAAAACCAGTACCAATGATCGCAAAACCAAAAGTGGTCTTATTCACGTTTGATGTTTAATTCACATGAAGAACCCTACATGATTCTCTGTCAAATTACCGTGACTCAGTCTTTCTCATACTTACTTTATTCCGTTACTTTCCCCTTAATCCCAGTTTCCTGTGGGATGACCCAAGGACTTGTCGACACGGCCTTCGCCACGGGTCCCTGACCGTCGGGCCAGGAGTTGACTGGCTTAAGAGGGATCAGACTGGATCCGACTTCCCCCGGCCCCCACCCCGGAAGCTAGGGACCCCTAAAAGGACTTTTGCTTACAGGGGTTAGGGTGAGCAGCCGGCCAGCGGTCCTTCCGCCCGACGGCGGAAGCGCCCGGCGCGTCCCCCAACCTCCCATGGCGCAACGACTCCGACGCCGACCCAGGTGCGGCGCTGCCTTGGGGAAGTCCCCTCGGGGAGGCCGCCGGTCGGGCGGACCATAGCGGGCGTACGGGGAGAGTGGGAGGTCCAGCCACCCGGGGCTCGGACAGGCGCGGCCGTTCCTAGTCGCTCGGCCAAGACTGCCGGGCCGCCACCTCGGGTCGGGTCTCCGGTCTCCCTACGCCGAGCGCGGCATCGCTGGGCGCCCCCCGCCCCTCCGGCGGCGCTCCTCCGCCTCGACGCTCGGGCGGTCACGCGGGCCCGGGGCGGCGGCGCCAGCGGACGCGAGGAGGGGCGAGCGGAAGCGTGCGGGGGTCGGGGCCGGCCGGAACGGAGGAGTCGCCGTCGCCGCCGCCGCCGAAGGCGGGGAGCAACGACTCGAGGGGGTCCTTTGCCTTCTTCCGCGTTCGGTACCTCCCCTTGGCCCTACTCCGCCTCTTTACACAGCTCTAGCGGGCCCTCCGGGACTTGCGGCCGTTGGCGCTCTTCCGGGTCGCGAAGGAAGTCTTCCGGCTCTTCGAGATGGGTGACGGGAGCCGGGCGCCACTCCGGGAGCCAGGGAAAGGAGGGGCGGGACAAGGGCCCGGCGGCGCGTCGGGCGGGGGCGGGGGTGGGAGCGGGAGTACCTCGGCGCCTCGGGGGGTGGGCGGCCTGGGGCGGCCAGCCTGGGGGTCTTGCGAGGAGCGGCTGTGTGGGGGCGAGCCCGGGACTTGTAGGCCCGGCCCGGCCGGCACCCGAGGGGCTCTGAGGGAGGAGTGGCCGGATGGACGCTCTACGGCCGAGACTCGGTGGGCCGATCTCAACGGCCAAGGGGATAGCCAAAAGTACTTACAGGTCGACAGTAAGAGGGTCCTCTAAGTAGACCAGGACGGAATGGTCTACCCCGAAATATAGACCTACACACCAACACACTGGGGGAGGGAGGAGTAGGAGTAGGAGCTAAATCCGGATCCAGGGATCACTTCACTCTCCTTGTCCCGTGAGTCACCAATTATATGTCCAGGGACCAAGGTGGCGGAGACCCCACCTTTTGCGACAAGGGTTTCGTTTGTAAAAGCTTGTGGACCCTACTGTAACGAAAAGGGACCCTCTCTCAAGAAATCTTCTCTCCTGGTGTTCTTACTATTCTCAGTCACTCCCAAACGATTTATCACAGGCTAAACTATCGTGGCATTAATAGCTGTTTACTCCGTGTAGAAATCCTTGTCTCGAGACCTGAAGGTAATCAGCTTTAGGACGAGAAGAGAACGAGAAGTCCGAGATTTCATTAATATCGGTCGTGAAGCACTCACGAACACTTCATGGATGACAAATTATACTGAATAAAGCAAATAAGGAGTCTAGCTAGGATCTTAAGTAAACTGGTCCGAGTGAGAATACCTTTGTCTGGAAAACTACTCACTTACTTACTTACTCACTTACTTACTTTTATGGAATGGGTTCCAGTGTGTCATTAAACATCGTTTCAGTCTTATCATAAACTCGAGAGGTCGAAGTTTTCCGGGAATTGGTGCTGTCAGGTAATAGACCAGGTATCCTATGTCAAAGTGAACTCCAAGTCCTATAAAGGTGCAATTCTTCTTTTAATCGTTATTCAGTCATTCTGACACCCCAATGGACAAAATATAACAACAAAAGAATCAAAAAAAGATGAATAACTTCAGGAACTTAAAGAAATGAAAAGAAACAGGAAAATTAAAGGGTCGACAACTCCTTTTCCTTTCTCCCTTTACTTTCTTTTATTCACTAAAAAAAAGAATTACACCGTTTTTGTCTTCGAATGGTTGAATTGGTAAAAATTCACATGTTAAGGTATTGCAATTCGTAAAAGTGTGACACCATGTTTTCTAGATGTCTTAAAAAACAGAATTGTTTTGATTTTGAAATACGGTTAATTTGTTAAGGGACAAAGGGGAAAGGTGGGTCGGGGAGTATTGGTAGTGACATGAGAGAATTTTTACACCGATGAAACCTATGAATAATATATCATTCACCTTAATAAATCACTAAACGGAAAAAAAGTGACCGAATAAATTAAATCGTGTTACAGGGACTTCAAATAAGTACAACATCGTATTTATACTATCAAGGAAAAACTTTCGAAGTATCATAAGGTAACACACGTATATGGTGTAAAAGTTATAGGTAAGTGGTAGATCCTTATCTAACATAACTATCAAAGGTATAGAACCTTTGGTAGTGTCAGATATAACATTTATTCCGATATTCTTGTACCCACATATTTATGGAGAAATACTAGGACGAAATTGACCAAAACTATATATGGGTCTTTACCCTAACGACCTAGTATAACCATTAAAATAAAAGTGTAAAAAACTCCTTAACGGTATGGTAAAAGACATTCTCAATGTGTTAAAATGTAAGGATGATTGTCACCCGTTCTCAAGAACAAAGAGGTGTAGGAGTAGTTGTGAACAGTAAAAGACAAACTAAGAAACAACCAAAAACTGTCATGGGTAGGACCGTTCACACTCCACTATAGAATAACACCAAAACTAAACGTAAAGAGAGTTCTAATCACTATAACTCCTACGAAAATAAACGAGCAACCGGTAAAAATATAGTAAAAAACTCTTTATAAGTTCAGGAAATGGGTAAAAATTTAATCCAATGAAAATCAACAACTCAATACGGCCACACCATTTATTTAGCGAAGTCAGCACAGACTGAGAAGCACTGGGATACCTGCTATCGGGCGGTCCGAAGAGACAGGTACCCTAAGACGTCCATTCTAATGACCTCACCCAACGGTACGGGAGGAGGTCCCTTAGAAGAGTTGGGTCTCTAACTTGGGTGTAGACAATGTAGACGTAATCGTTCGCCCAAAAAAAAATGGTGAGTACGGTGGATCCTTTGAATGGTCTACAGACTAAACTTCTAAAAAAAAGAGGGTAAGACATCCAACAGAAAATAAGACAGCAAAGGAAACTATGTGCCCTCAAAAAAGGAAAACTATATCCGGGTAAACAGATAAAAAAGAAAATAACGGATACGAAAACCAAAGTAATCTCGAAGGGACCACGGAGTCTACCATTTCGCAGACAGACGTTACGACATCTGGACCCAAACTAGGGACCCAACCCTTTTAAGGGGATCTCTTCCTTTACCGTTGGGTAAGACCATGAAAACGGACCTTTTAAGTTACCTACCTCCAGGTACCCCAGCGTTTCTCAGTCTGTCTGACTCGCTGAAGTGAAGTGAAACCAAAGTATAAGTTCTTTAGTAACGGTTCTCAATTTTGAAAAACTTAAAAAGATGAATACTTCCGTATTAAAGTAAATCAGTAATATATCAGAATCCCCCACGAAGGGTCCACCGTGATCACCATTTCTTGGGTGGACGGTCACGACCTCTACTTTATCTATGTACAAGTCAGGGACCCAACCCTTCTAAGACACCTACTCCCGTTCCGTTGGGTAAGGTCAGAAGAACGGACCTCTTAGAGTACCTGTCTCCCCGGACCGCCCGATGATAGATATCCCAACGTTTCTTAGCCTGTACTGACTTCACAGAATCGTGTGTACGTACATTGGTGAGGTCTACCTTATTGAACCGAAAACTTCGGAGCGGACATTGCGTGAACATTGGAATTAGAACCCGTTCAATCTATTGGATAGATCGAACATCGAAAAGACAGACGTTTTATCCTGTTATTACATGGTTAAAGTATCCCCACCGTACTCCTAATTTACTTAATTATGTCCCCTTCGTAAATTATCACGAGCTTTTAAACCACAGTAAAGGTAAATTGTTCACACTCTGTCTTAAAAATTTGGACATCAGACATTAAGAAGATACTTTGTTCGTTGAACTTAGTCAGATGATTTCTATGACATTCTATAGTTTCGTGTAATGTCGACAACGAAAATTTCTGTACTTGTAACCTTTTTAATTCTGTCCTTCTCACTTTCAATTATCATGTTACATAACATTCCGTTGTACACTCATACTGCATTTCACTAATCGATGTCAACACCACATCAGACTTCTGGAATAAGTCTATACCTGAAACGGAGACTGTCTAGACTCAATGAGACTGTCCCTACTCAATGAATAGTAACGGTTCGGAACAAATCAATACATATTGTATTCCTAAAGTAATGTCCCAACTACAATCCACTTTATCTAGTACACGTTTATGAATTGTTTCACATAAAATGTATCTTACAAGAGTCTACATATGACCTTATTAAATTCTTAGGTCTCCTCCTCCTTTTCTAGATCTTGTGAACATATTCGAGGACTATTTTATAAATCACATCTTCCCTTAACTTCGATAACAAATTTTAATTTAATTTTTAAAAATAGGGACTTAAAGTACATAAGATCTGGTGAAAGTGTAGAAATATTGAATCTCGAAACCAATTTTTATAAGGAGAACCTACATAAAAGTACGATTCCATCCGTTTTATTTTGTAACGTAAAACTAAAGAGAATAAAAATATATCACTTACGTTTTTACACTCTGATTTAAGATCGACTTAAGGTCTCGAAAACAGGGGAAATGTTAAAATAAGAACGATCCATTCCTTAGACTAACTATTTGGTGAAATTTTTTAACCGTTCTCAAAAGGAATTCCTTTTTGACGTAGAAGTTTTCTTAGATCCTGTAACGAACGAAAGATTCATAAATCAACTTTATAATAAAATGTCAAATAAATTTACCCGAAGATTCGTTTAAACTAAATATTGAAAGTTTATAAAAGTATAATACTCAAACCAAATGTAAACTTTCCTAATTATATACATATACTACGATGTATCCTTTATATTTGACCCTTTTATAGTCGTTCTTCTTCATTTAACGTAAAACTAAAGAATTTGAAATACAAATGACCTAATAACTATACAAAATCTAAAAATGTCTCTCTATGTCGGAGCGTCAAAATTACGAAATGTAACAAAAAAAAAAAAATGTAACGATAAAATTATGAAATCACAAATTAAGATTAACAGTCCGTCAAACTTCATATCTAAAAAAAAGCCTCTTTTTGTAAAATTAATAAAAGTTCTCAAAGTATCATTAAACTTGGTTTACCGTCAGATGTCGAAGTTTTTACTGGTAGGACACAGATGAAATTACTTATCATTGAATATATTAAACGTCGGAGATAGACATGTTATTGTTTAATTTTATCAGGAGAAAAATAATAAAGGGGAGTCCACTCTCGATACACAAATCTAAAAAGAAGGAAAAAAACGATGAAATAAAATTTTTCAAGTTTCAAGACAAGGGAAATGACGACGACGATTCAGCGAAGTTATCACAGACTGAGACACGCTGGGGTATCTGCCGTCGGGTGGTCCGAGGGGGCAGGGACCTTAAGAGGTCCGTTCTTGTGACCTCACCCAACGGTAAAGGAAGAGGTTACGTCCTTTCACTTTTCACTTTCCCTTCAATGAGTCAGCATAGACTGAGAATCACTGGGGTACCTGACGTCGGATGGTCCGAGGAGGTAGGTATCCTAAAAGGTCCGTTCTCATGACCTCACCCCACGGTAACGGAAGAGGAGACAAGGGAAATCAGAGTGAATTTTACTATTTTGTCAATTTTGACAGTAAAGTGTAGACCTCATAATAGGTCGGATAAGGAAACTTCTATTATGGTAAAAGAAAGACAAAGACTGAATTAGTTTTAAATAACTATTCACATTTAATATGTAAGTTTTGTAATAAAACCATCGTGATCAATTTATAATATTTTAATAAAGGTGTAAAGTCGATTATTGGTTTGACAAAGTTTGTAATATCAACTTCTTTCTTATGATTTGAATCAAAACTTGGAATTAAATTACCAAAATACACAAATATAGGTATTGACAGAAAGACTCGGAGTTAAAACTATAGACATCCTACCCCTATATAAATAAGTCGTTTATAAATGACTTAGACACGAAGGAACACCGTCCGTGATAAGAGTCTTGATCCCTCAGTCACTAGTTATTCTGTCAAGAACAGGAGAACCTCGAATGTAAAATCTCTTTACTTTATCCTTTAGAGACGATCTGTGTTTTTACCAAGTCAAGGATAGTAAGGGAAAAGGAAAGGACTCGGTGTCAAAAGAGTAGACATTAGAAGTGTCCTAATAATACTCCAATCAAATAATTCACGATATTCTTAAAGTACATAATCATGTTACCGTTTTCATAAACCTACTAAGGAACCTCAATGAATATATTATTAACAGAGAAAAGACAGTAAAAAATAAATGGACAAATTGTATTTTTTTAACGGAACAATCCTACTTAGAGGTACCCTTAAGTCCATGAGTAAGGCAAGAATCAATTATACATCAAGAGGGACGAAACGTGAATAAGGAACATAATAAATACATATATCGAGAAGGAGAGGATCTAATTTTTAACAAGAAGACAGTCCTTGATAAAATTACAATAGTAGAAAAGATGAGAACACCACAGATGGTCAGAAAACGTATATGAACACCGTAGATATTTAGCACCAAAAGACCTTACTATGGACAAATCCATCAAAATAGAGAATAGTCACTTCTGTTAAACAAGTATTTATTTACTTTTTCAATATCACCATTCCGAAAAACACTATTATATAAGTGTTTACTTTAAAAGGGTGTTGTCTGTTCATACCCTTTTACACATATTCCCAACAGTAACATCGTTTTTAAACCCTTCTCAGGTAGTGACCCTTAACTAATTTATTTAACTTAACGGATATATATGACACGTGAATTTTTGCTACTATACGGAGTCATTAAAAGGTAAGTCACTGGGTGGAATGGTACGAGTAACTGATATTCAAAGGTCAACTGAAATGACTTAAGTCTCAAGTCGGACGACAGTGAGGGGATAACGTTATCAGGACTTATTCCAGAATTTTTTATTTCTACTACACGTGGATTTAAATAACGATATTTTACTATATATGTAACTTAATATTTGGATAATTCCCGTCCGATGGTTGTATACATCTAATAAGAGCACAACAAAGTTTTATACATTTTTCGATCTGTCGATCGGTTGATCTCATCGATCTCAATTTATATAGTGTTACCAACTCACTAAAAGAAAAAAGAACACACACTAAATATCTAGAAATGAAACAATAGAAAAAAATTACTTGACTTGTTGTAATGAAAATATTAGTGTGTTTATTTTCGATAAAAGTCAAACGGACCTTACTTTTTAGACAAAAGGTTTAGTATATAAGAATAAAATCCAAAACAATCACTACTCATAATATATATTATCTACACGTCGTCTTGGAATACTTTATTTTTAGAATCAATAAGTGAAAACCTAATAGGTGTATTTATAAAAATTATGATACAAATAAAAAAGGGACCAGGAATTATACCCTATACACATTTAATTCATGTCTAATGTAATTTTGGTATGTCTACTGTAATTAATTCTGTATGTTCGTTTCGATATACAGACCTTTCACTTGTATGTTTTATTCCAACCTGTCAAAATTTTGGTTTTCATTAGACCAAATATTCGTCTATTGAATATAACCAGGTTGATTACAAACATTATGACGTGTAATAATATTTACACTAGAGTATATTATCGATTCTGTAAATTATCTAGTCTTTTTCCAACACTCAAGGTTTAAGACCGTCATGAACTTGACTTGGTGTAATGGAAGAGTCCGTAACCAAGGTTACTAACAATTATGTCTTTTGGAACGACTAAGGTAAAAATTCTACTATTTTGACCTATAACCCTGTGTCTCCATTACCTTGAACAAGTTTAAAAGTGACAAACCTCGGTTTTACGAACCACACTCACGTGTATATATGTATCGGTAACAATTCGTCTTGGGGATCCGTAACATCTTTCTACAAGTCACAGTATTATTGAACTTTTAAATTTTGTTGATATACTAGAACGAAATCGTTATAGGTCGTAGATCGACAATCGTACCCTCTACAGGTCTTTTTGACTCTCTTACACAAACACGTTTCTACCTTTCCCTTACATGTCTATTGAAGATTGATCGTACGTATCCCTGAAACACCGGTGGACATTTATATTTATGTATATTGGTGAAAGAGTAGACCGAAGTGTTAAAAAAGTTTTATTAAAGAAGGAAAATCCGACTTTATGAAGATATTTCTCTGTGAAAGGGGAGTGGATAGAATCCCAATGTGTCACCATGTCAAGTATATCCTTTCCGTTCTATACTATTCACGAACTGACGAAAATAGTCAAAAGTACTTTTCCTTAACTGAGGACAAAAGGTTTTCGTCTATTATAATAAAAAATCTACACCGGTCACCTTGGAGAAATCCAATGGAGGATTCAAAGTATCTGTGTAAGGATTATTAGAAATTATTAAAATAAAAAGAAACCATACTGTCTTTCAAAGTCCAAAGAGAATATGTAAGGGACATGATCTAGAACTTAGTTGGTATAGAGGTTATTCGGGACCAAAGAAAATCACCTTTTACCACAAAATCATAGTATCAGACCATGATTGCTACGACACCAACTATCTAACCAGTAACAAAGACCCGGAAAAGTCACATGTCTGATCTCTTAAAAAAAAAAAAAAATTCAATTTTGTCGAATATGTAAATATGATCATTCACTTCAAATTTAATTCATAAAACCCCAGAAATTTGAAAAGAACGTATATAAAGATAGAAAAAGGAAGATGTCATCATTAGGACCAAAAGTTCCGGTACCGCTTACCATCTTATACAGTACAAATAAATAAACGAAATACGGTGTACTATATACATTATCAAAGTCTCATTGTAACGGTCATGATGGAGTGACTATTTTAATGACTTTTGTCAATTTAAAAGAAACGTATATGAAAGAGGCAAAAGGGAGAAGTAAAATCGAAAAACTTTTAAGACTTTATGAAACTTCGAATATCCTTTCAGAATTTTTATCACATGTGAAGGATATATGTAAAGTGAGTCACGAAGGATAAACTATTTTAAAATGACGTAAACGAAATAGTACGGGAAAAAAAGAGGGACGATAGAGAGAAGGTGGGGGTGTCCATATGTCAAAGAAGAATATAAAAAAGGTCTTGGTTAGTTCTCATTCAATATCTGTACTATAGGATAATGTGGATTCATTAAGTCACATACAAAAAATTCTATTCCTGTGAGTATGTATTGTGGTCATATCGACAGTCTCAGTACTTTAATTACATTCATGGAGTAAGTCTAAGACGGTCTAGAGGGACAATGTAACGTAAATAAACCGTATAAAACAATAGATCTATGGTAGAAAAGAGAAAAGGAAAAAATTAAAAATAAAATATAACCTCATATCAATTAATTGTCAAAACACAACCAAAATCCACATATCGTTCCACTAAGTCAATATGTACATAGGTAAATAATTTAAGAAAAGGGTAAACGTGACTCTCTAGGAACAACTAATAGACAAAATTTATTTCGTCACATAAATTGAGTTTGAGCGTCAAATAGGGAGAGGGGATGAGAAGGGGGGAGTAAGGAAGAGATTCAGACGTTCAGAAAGACAAAACATTTATTCATATAAACATAGTAAAAAACTTCTAACGTGAATATTCGCTATAGTATTCTATGAATCGAAAGAGACTGAATCAAGTGAATCATACTATTAGAGTCCCAGGTAAGTACAACGACGTCTACCGTAATAAAGCGAGAAAAATCACCGAATCATTATGGGGTAACACATACACACGGTACAGAAGACATGGGTGAGCAGACGACTACCTGATCCAACAAAGGTACAGAGCCGATAACATTTGGCACATAGTCCCTTGTGACCCCACATGTATAGTAAAACTTCGTAAAAAAGAGACCTATATACGAGTTCTCACCTTAACGACCATCGAGACAAAAATCAAAGAATTCTTTAGAGGTATGTCAAAAAGTATCACCGACATGGTCAAACGTAAGTCAGAGAAAAGAAAGAACTAGAACACAAAAACTGCTTACGTCCGGTCGATAAAATATCTAAAAGGGAGTTAAATCCAAACCGACTGTAAAGGAATACCTAAAAACCGTCCGTATGATATCTTCACTACAACGTAAGAATCACACTGCAATAGTCCCTTGCACGACTAAACCAGGAATGACCACTCCAATTGAAACTAGTGAACCACTTCAACCACAATGGTCCAAACAGATGAGATTTGAATGAAAATAAGGGGAGAACATCAATTATTTATAAAACACCCTTTTATGAAATTTTGAGACTTATAGGATAAGATGTTGTTTGAAGGTGGTCGAGGAAAATTGTAGGTTACTACTAAGAAAGGTCTTATTTAAAGACTACCAACGGTTTACAACCAAAAGAATAAGGTAATAAGGAAGATGTCAAATAATCAACTGTAAGTTGGTATAAATAATTATACCGAAATATCTAAGAATAAATTAGATAATAATAGTGACAAGTAAAACTACAAGTCTAACGGAGTCTAAATTAGCATCCTCGGGGAAGTTCGAGGACACAGAATACTGTATAGGAGTAGTAAGAAACTTAAAGAAATGAAAGTTTGTGTTTCAAAAGTTCGAGTAAAAGAGACGGGACCCTTAGTTAAGAAAAGGGTCCTCAGGACTAAGAAAAATCACCTATTGCTATGAACCTTTGATTCTATACCTGTGAACTATTCGAGTAACGATGTTCACACAGTAACGGAGGTCTGGGAGAATCATCTGTCTCGATTCTGTATATACATACGTACTGCGTACTTACATACAAATACACATAGACACAGAATATACGTAAACACCTATATGTGTATGGATATCATTAAATGTGATATAATTAAAACGTTAGACACGTTTCTAAGTGTATGGAGGGAGACTTCAGGTATCCTAAGTAAGAACGGAAGACGTAAAAGTATAAACATTAAGGTAAGAGACTGTCGGTTCTTTACACCGAGAACAATAGTAGTCAAATGAATAAACAAGTAAAGGGGGATATACATTACTCAACGGAAAAACTGGAGTCACCATGTAAGAGATGGTTCGAGTCAGTACGAAATCCGAAACTCATAATGGAACCAGGGTTATTCAACAGAACCAGGTTCGGAGTCCACGGTCTAAATTTTCGTTCTCTTCTGTCAAAGACCGGAGGGGTGGGAGCGGTGTCAATTTCCTTTCTGTCTCCTTCGGATGGTGAATTTTTAATAGCTTGGATAGATGTCACAGTCTCGAGTAATAGTGATGTGTGATACACGAGAAAAAATCAACAGTAAGTCAGAGTTATGTTATCCAGTGACATGTAAATCGCGAATGGTAACCAGGAAAACAGGAACAAATAGATAAATAAAACCTAAGGATTTCGGAAATCATCTAAAGATGCTTCCGGAACACCCTTGACACAAGGGATTCAAGACCCCTTACAACTTTTGTCAAGTAGCCACCCAGAATTGTGAACTTCAATCACTACCTATGTTTTAGAAACCGAGTTTAAAGGAAAGAAACCTATACATTCATATAATAAGATAACAAAATATGTTCATGATGACTACTCGTTTCTGACTACTAGGTTATGAGAAAGGAAAATTCGGTAAATTAGAAAAACCGATCTAGGGGCTAATTAAAATGATCTTATATAGAACTACAACCAAAAAGACCCAGTCATAAAAATCTATACATTAAACAGGAAAGTAATAAACCAAAGTCTATAAAAATAAAAATATAGTCTTTTTAAAAGAGGTCAATAACAATATAACCAAAATAAAGGAAATTAAAAGAAAAAGTCCTGAGGACACACATACAACCTAGAAGAAATTGATAGAAGTTATAAACGATAAAGAAAGATTAAAAAAAGAAAAAGTAAATTAATTCTACAAAAGGAAGGAAAAATACAAGAGAAAATGAATCTGTTGTAATAGACAACACAAATAATTGAGAAACAAAGAAGATCAAATCAAGAAAAAACTTGACTAAGAAGGAAAATAATGGCGGGTGGGGGGGTGGGGGGCGGGTTCCAAATAGTGAATTCGTCACCCATCTATTAAACCCCCCAACAAAAGTAAGATTAAATACAACAAGAAGACATATTACATATTAAAAATTCAGAAAAGTCGAACAAAACTTTNAATCAAGAAAAAACTTGACTAAGAAGGAAAATAATGGCGGGTGGGGGGGGCGGGCTCCAAATAGTGAATTCGTCACCCATCTATTAACCCCCCCAACAAAAGTAAGATTAAATACAAGAAGACATATTACATATTAAAAATTCAGAAAAGTCGAACAAAACTTTATCATCCAATATCACAAATGGATAATACAACCGTTCATAAAAACCACACGAAAGAAAGTAACACAAACCTCTAGACAGGACAAAAGAAAATAGAAAACATTGAGACATAGTCTCAATTGAAAATAGTAAACTAAATAAAAATACACTTCAATCGGACAGTTTATGTGTCTAGAGGTCAAAGACACATCACAAACTTTTATACAGTGGAACTATTTATTCTAGAGAAGTGAGAGAGGAAGGAGTGAACTGGACTTAAAAGACAAAAGAAAAAAGGTAAGGGGATCGGAGAAGTCAAACCTAGAACAAGGATCTTTAAAGAAGAAATACACCGAAACGAGATCTTTTCTCGAAACTGACTAATCAAAATTCTCAAGATCACTGACCTCATGACATACGGGAATTCTGAAATAACATCTAGGAAAGTTAGTGTACGATAACATCACTCGTTTTGGGTAAAGAAAAATAAGGAAAAAGAGTAAAAACGGACGACACAAAGTATCTCTCAGGAACGACCGAGAAAACCTCAATAAAACAAGATACCCGACCATTTTACGGGACAATGACAGGAGGTATAAAGGGGTGTGTCTATGATTATGGGTGTATCTAGAACGTTGACAACCACCAAACAGGGTCGAAGAACATAAAACCCTAAAACATGTACTAGAAAACTAAAACAATAGATTAACGAGACTAAAATATTCTAAATTTTAAATTCGAAGACGGAAGGGTCTTAAAGGTGTTTTGAAAAGTATAATCTTTCAACACTTGGTGATGGGGGATCTGGTACTCCCGAAGATGAGAGTTCCAGTTATACTAACGTAAGTGACACTTGATATCAAGAACCCGAATTCTCCCGTCTACTTACACCAGAGTCGGCCAGGGTTCTTGACGAAGAACATAAACATAACAAGACAGGATTCTTTACCTCGGTAGAATTTTTATTTTAGTTTCTTGAGTTTAACAGACAAATCAAACGTGTAACATCGAATATTCCCGACGTATTCCATCGGTACAACTCAGTCATAAAAGTAAAAATAAGGTCGTGTCTATAAATTACCTCCTTTTACTAACTCAGTATGTACACTTTAATTATCCATAAATACTTTAGAAAGGTTTTTAAAAATGATCGTTTGAAGTTTTAATCTTTAAAAATGAAAACTCAAAAACTAAAAGTCTTCATAAAAAAAATTGGTCATCTTATCTTATTAATCTATATTTTTACCCGAAACTTTTTAACTGAATCTTTACGTTGGGTTATCCTTATGTAGGAAAAAATTGATTGAATTGTGACAGTAACCTCTTCCGTTACCGTGGGGGGAAGTCATGAGAACGGATCTTTTAGGATACCTGTCTCCTCGGACCATTCGACGTCAGGTACCCCAGTGATTCTCAGCCTGTGCTGCCTCGCTGAAGTGAAAGTGAAAAGTGAGAGTACGTAACCTCTTCCTTTACCGTTGGGTGAGGTCACAAGAACGGACCTCTTAGGGTCCCTGCCCCCTCGGACCACCCGACGGCAGACACCCCAGTGTGTCTCAGTCAGCCTGTACTGACTTCGCTGAATCGTTATCCTTATCGTTATCAATTTTTATTTGATATACAATAATAGAACAATTCGACGATCTATCGATGGATTAATTCTCGGAAAGACATGCCAGATGTTGATTTAACAATATTTTTGATTTATAGAATACAGAAACCACTGGAGAACTTGCGTACTCGATACTTTTTCTAAGCCTTCTTTCAAGAGAATATACAAGTCAAGTCAAGTCAGTGAGTCAACACAGGTTCAGAAACGTTGGGGTACTTGATGTCGTACGGTCCGAAGGGACAGGAAGTGGTTGAGACCCTCGAACGAGTTTACTTACAGGTAGCTCAGTCACTACGGTAGGTTGGTAGAGTAGGAGATAGCAGGGGAAGAGAGGAAGGAAGTCAGAAAAGGTCGGAGTCTTAGAAAAGGTCACTCAGTTAAGAAGAGTAGTCTACCGGTTTCATAACCTCAAAGTCGAAGTCGTTGTCAGGAAGGTTACTTATAAGTCCTGACTAAAGGAACTCCTAACAGACCAACCTAGAGAAACGTCAGGTTCCCTGAGAGTTCTCAGAAGAGGTTGTGGTGTTAAGTTTTCGTAGTTAAGAAGCCGCGAGTCGAAAGAAATATCAGGTTGAGAGTATAGGTATGTACTGATGACTTTTTGGTATCGAAGCTGATCTGTCTGGCAACAACCATTTCATTAGAGACGAAAAATTATGCGACAGATCTAACCAGTATTGAAAAGAAGGTTCCTCGTTCGCAGAAAATTAAAATACCGATGTTAGTAGTAGACGTCACTAAAACCTCGGGTTCTTTTATTTTCAGACAGTGACCAAGGTAACAAAGGGGTAGATAAACGGTACTTCACTACCCTGGTCTACGGTACTAGAATCAAAAGACTTACAACTCAAAATTCAGTTGTAAAAGAGAGAGGAGAAAGTGAAAGTAGTTCTCCGACAAATCAAGAAGAAGTGAAAGACGGTATTCCCACCACAGTAGACACATACACTCCAATAACTATAAAGAGGGTAGTTAGAACTAAGGTCGAAGACGAAGTAGGTCACACCGTAAAGTGTACTACATGAGACGTATCTTCAATTTATTCGTCCCACTGTTATATGTCTGAACTGTATGATGAAAGGGTTAAACCTTGGTCAGACAAGGTACAGATCAAGATTGACAACGAAGAACAGGACGTATGTCTAAAGAGTCTTCCGTCCATTCCACCAGATCATAAGGGTAGAGAAATTCTTAAGAGGTCTCAAACAACGTTAGGTGTGTCAGTTTCCGAAATCACATAAGTTACTTCGTCTACAAAAAGACCTTATAACTTTTATTAATGACCATCAAGAGACCACTAGATGACCAATCCTAAGTCGTGAAAGTAATGGTACTGGACCAAAGTCATGGACCAGTCCCTCGACTCTGGGTGTCCGACACACCGTTACTGACGACCTAAAAAATTTATAGATATATCGTCGAAACCACCACCACCAAATCAGTGATTCAGTACAGACTGAGAACGTTGGGGTACCTGACATCGGACGGTCCCAGGAGACAAGTACCCTAAGAGGTCCGTTCTTATGACCTCACCCAACGGTAAAGGAAGAGGTCCCCTAGAAGGGCTGGGTCCCTAGTTCGGACCCAGAGGTCGTAACGTCCGTCTGAGAAATGGCTGACTCGATGTTCCCTTCTATATATCACGAAATAACTCTACATTAAGTGAATAGAGTGTCGAGTAAGTCTTATATGGTAAGTCACCCAAGTGTCTCAACACGTCGGTAACGTTGGTAATTAAAATCTTGTAAAAGAAGTAGTGTCTTTCTTTGGAGTATGATCGTTAGTGAAGAAGAGGGTTTAAAGTAGGAAGGGAGGGGTCATCGGGAACCGTTGTTGACTAGAAAGACAGAGATTTAAACGGAGAAGACAAGTAAAGCATATTTACCATAGTATGTCATATAACAGACAACACTGACTGAAAAAGGTGAATCATACAAAAGTTCCAAGTCGACATAACGTCGTATATAGTCATGAAGTAAAAAAAAAAAACTAACAGTATCATAAGGTAACATACCTGGACAGTGTAAAATAAGTAGATGAGTAGTCAACTACCTGTAAAGTCAACAAAGGTGAAAAAAGGATAATACTTGTTATGACAATACTTGTATACACTTGGTCAAAAACATATGTACATACAAAAGTAAAGAGTACCAATATGTGGCTCTATCCTAATAACCCAGTCCAATATTGATATACAAATTAGAAACTTTTTTGATGGTCTAGAAAAAAGTTTCGTTCGTGACGTAAAGGATAATGGTGATCGTTATATACTGACAAGGGTAAAAGGATCATTATGTTGGACCAGTTGCACAATAACAGGTGGAACAACTAATATCAGTAGCATCACCTACATTTCACCATAGAGTTCCATCATTCATAGAAGATCACTTTAGAATCACTATTAAAAGAGTCAGAAACAAACTTTTACAAAAATTAGAATATATTAAAGGTCTTTTAATCACGTCTTGAGGCCTCTTCCGTTACCGTGGGGTGAGGTCCTGAGAACGCACCTTTTAGGGTACCTACCTCCTCGGTCCACCCGACGTCAGGTACCCCAACGATTCTCAGTCTGTGCTGACTCGCTGAAGTGAAGGTGAAAAGTGAAAGTATGTAACCTCTTCCCGTACCGTTGGATGAGGTCACAGAGCGGACCTCTTAGGGTCCCTGTCCCCTCGGACCACTCGACGGCAGATACCCTAGTGTGTCTCAACCTGTGCTGACTTCGCTGCATGGTCGTCGTCGTCGACGTCGTCACGTCTTGAGTTCAACTGTCGATAAGAGGGACTCGTAAAACTTCGATAATGACTTAAATCGACGGTAACAACGACAACCCTTTATTCACACACACACACTTCAACGAGTCAGCACAGGCTGAGAAACACTGGGGCACCTGACATCGGGAGGTCCGAGGAGACAGGTACCCTAAGAGGTCCGTTCTTATGACCTCACCCAACGGTAAAGGAAGAGGTCCCCTAGAAGGGTTGGGTCCCTAGTTTGGGCCCAGAGGACGCAACGTCCGTCTGCGAAATAGGAGACTCGGTTGTCCCTTCAATGGTCCCTTGAAGACAAAGAAACATCTATTAGAGTAGCCGATGAAATTCCTAATAACAAAAGAAACCATAAGCCGTCAAAGTGGTACTATAATGTTTATTTTATACGGTATTCTTTAATCCACTATCATTAAAACTCAATAATTGTAATTTGAATTATAAGATGAAGACTTATCACTAATCACTAGACACTTGTCGATACACGTATTCCCTTACGAATGATAGATAAATTTTTCCGGGACACCACATAGAAAGACCTCATATGTAAAACAGTCGAAATATTGAAAGAAGAGTTCTGGTACACATACATGGAACTACATTTGTCTACCTCATACGAAAGGTATAGAAAGATGTCGTGACAACCTTTAATAGTACTTTTTACCTTCGTGACGACCTTTATCGGGAGTAACGGCTTTTGGTAGTCCATCACCACTAGTGTCGTTTGGATTGACGTGTTTCCTGTCGAGTAGGCCATCACCACTTTCACCTTTTCCGATGTGGTTTCTGGTTCATCTACCTCAAGAGTCCATCCTTACTTATACTGAATTTATACACAGTTAACATCAACTATAATTACATTCAAATTACAACATTCTGGATTTTTTACCCAAGATTAATGTTAAGTTATCTTCTTGTTTGTAACTCCTCAACTTGAGAACCACAGAATACGAAATATAAGAAATATTTCATCACATTTAATGGTTAAGATAACTTTAAAGGTAGAAAATTTATATTCCGTGTTTTGATTAATGTGTTTTTTTAAAAAAAATCTTTTTAACGAAGTTAAAAACTCTGTCATGTCACTTTGGAAGGGACTACCGAGTCACCATTTCTTAGGGGAACGGTTACGTCCTCTGCATCCAAAATAGGGACCCAGACCTTCTAGGGGGTAGTCTTCCCTTACCGTTGTGTCGAGGTCCTAAGAACGGTCCCTTTAGGGTACCTGTCTCCTCGGACTACCCGATATCAGGTCCCCCAGCCTTTTCTCTGTCTGTACTGAATCGTTGATTTGTTTTTTGTTTTGTTTGTTGTTGTTGTTTACGTATATATATACATACTTCGTCTTAAAGTACTCCTCTTATAACTCCCGCCAACGTTTCGCAAAAGTTAAAAGATGAATATATTTACTTCCTTTAAAAAAAGATAAATATAATAAAGAAATTCCGACAGAAATATATATCGTTTATGATATCAGAAGAGGAAAATTATAAAAAAGAATGAGAGTAACAAGACGAAGTCACAAAATAAAAATGAAGTACTATGTGGAGATGAATTTCGTCCTTTTAATCCATCTTAACCATTTCATACTTGGCCCAAAACCTCTAAATTGAAATAATTAAAACATTAATTTTAGAAAAGACCTTTCTTTTACTTGACTCATACTTTGTGATCTTTTTTATAACAATAATAAAGGAAGATGTCGAATTCCTACGACATAATTACACCATGACTTTAACGCGAGATCCCTTAGATTTCATATTCTCACTTCCTGAGACTTGTCACTAATTACCCTATTAAGTTGAACCTCTCACTTCCTCTTCCGTTACCGTGGGGTGAGGTCATGAGAACGGACCTTTTAGGGTACCTGTCTCCTCGGACCACCCGACGTCAGATGCCCCAGTGATTCTCAGCCTGTGCTGACTCGCTGAACGGAAAGTGAAAAGTGAAAGTACGTAACCTCTTCCTTTACCGTTGGGTGAGGTCACAAGAACGGACCTCTTAGGGTCTCTGTCCCCTCGGACCACCCGACGGTAGATACCCCAGTATGTCTCAACCTGTGCTGACTTCGCTGAATCGTCGTCGTCGTCGTCGTCGAATTCACTTCTCATCCATTTCCATCAAAAGAAAGAGTAAACGAGAAAGAATAGGGGAAAATTGGAATGAAGGAAAAAAAAACAACAAAAAGGAAAAAAAGAGGTAAGAATAAAAATCAATCAAGAAAAATTGAGTCGTAATAAACCTTAACTTCAATAAAAATTTAATTTATAGTTACATAAATATCAAATGAAAAAAAGTATGTATACGATTTCAAATTTACATTGTAAAATAGACACACACTTGTGTTATTCTTGTTTCTGAGGGATTAATACTACTTTAGTACTATTTCCCATAAGCTAACCGGACTTACCATCACTTGAGGAAATTCTTAATATTTATTACAACCACTGGTGAAAGTATTGACATCACAACGTAGTCTCCGACTTATTCACTCTATTCACTTATTTACTCTCTGAACGAAAACTTAAAGAAATTCTTTTTCGAAGATGATTTGTCACACGACTTTACACAAGATCCTTCGGTAGAGAGAGGTTTTTGGTTTAACATAAAAGACCATCTTTAATGAAAAATGATCCTCTTGTATAAGAGTCATTTTCTGGATCTCACTTAAAACAATATACACTAAGAATAAATCTTAATAAAATATTAAACAAAAATTTCTTTCTGATATCTTAGGGGATATATAACCTTTTATATGGGGGAAGGGGTTTACCAACTTTAAAACCTCTTATCCTTAGAGGACTTAGACTATAATAAAAAATTTTTAGAGAAAAGAAGCAAAGAAGATGAGATCGGAACTTCCCTTTTCTCCTCATCGAGTTCCTTACCATATTTATGTCTCTCTTCTCGTCACAAAACAAAAGAAGAGAAAGAATCATCTATCCGTCCCCCTGCAAAACTCTTACCTTCTTACTTTCTACTACCTCCCATGTCTGGGTGAAAACATACACCGGTCTTAACCCGTCTACCTTTATTTTACAACTCTCCCTAGGATAGACAACCCAGACATAAGAGACACTTTAACCTCTACTTCAATAGGAGACTCCAATCTTCTTTCTCTATTCTAACTTTCGAACTCTTCTTACCACTTTCATACCTTATGAACGTCTGTCTTTCCGTCTGTCCTTCCCTCCTAACGACCGGTCGTGACTCCTTGGTCGGTTCAAAGTCTGACTTAGGAATCACTCAATGTTCTTAATCGAATCCAAATGCGGACACAAATCTCTACCAAAGAGACTAGTTAAAATCGTATGGAAAAATAACATAATGTATTCACATCAAAACCCCCCCCAATTATACTAGTCTTGTAAGAAATTATCTTAGGGACTCAATAAGTCTCATAAAGTAAACGATGGAATATATTCTCAACGAATCGAAATCGATTAGTACATTGTGAATAAGTAGTATAATCGGAAGTATTCACAACGAAATCACTCCATTGTCTAGTGGTCGTTTGTGAATGAACGACACACGAAAACAAAATGGACATGTGTCCCCTAAAAAGACTTCTTTCGGCACAATAGAACAACCAATCGTACTAATACATTTGTTCAACGAGTCACTGTAAAACCGAGTTTCCCTCTTCGGTACGTTATTATGATGTAGGTAACGTATTCATTCTCGATCGTATGTCGTTCTGACTTGTTTTTCACACATTGAAACATTTTGAGTATAAGACACTTTGATTCGTGATAAATAACAGAAACTCACAACTTTACGTAACTTTTTAGTGTCACGTTTTCCACAGGATCTAGAATAAACTCCTCTAAAAATTATAGAGTAACCCTTTCTTCGGGTAGAAAAACAAAATTTTTATATTCTAGTCACACTTTAGTAATTGACCGGTAGTAATACAAATAGTCAATCCTTGTGAAGACATATTGACAATTTTAATAAACTTAATACCCCTAAAGTAATCCTAACCAAAATTCGATATGAAGAAATTTACCTTTGTTTAGTAAAACGATTTAAATATCTTATTTATTAGAAAACAGAGTCCTTATTTCTTAATAAAAGGATTTACGGTTAATTTAAACCTCATATAAATTTTTGGTAGATATTATTGTTGTTGTTTTTCAGTAGATATTGTACACTTTTTTCTTATCTTACTCCGGAGGGACGGGACCGGTTATACGAAAGATCGTGTATTTCCTTCTGTATTTCAACTCGGTACGCATGAGGAGGGAACAACTCGAGGGTCTGTGTAGAAAGACCGGAAACAGGTGTATAAAGGAAGGTCGCGTCCATTGTCAAATGGAGAAAAATAAAAGAAAAAGAGGGAAGGAAAGAAAAAATTAAGAAGTCACTCCTACCTCTTCTTCCTCGTTTGATATTTTTCACACTGTTTACGTAGTCGACCACTTTTCCTCATACCCAATCTTATTATGCACTTACCATTAAAGAATGAATCCACACTTTTCAATTCATTTATTCATATAAAAATCGTAATGAACTTTATACATCAGATGTCAAACAGGTAACCACTGTAACTGAAATATGGAGAGATGACCGAAGAGTTTCTTAAAGAGGAGAAGGCCTGTGTGTCTAGGTCTAACACGGAGTCTAGGTAATTGGAGAATGATGGACATGAACAGGAAGAAGGGAAATAAAGACAGTGTATCAAAGAATTGTATAGATCCTTTTACTCAGAGATGTTTCTATCTCATTAGTAAAAGACAAAACAAGTGATTGACTAGAGTTCTTGGGACCCTATATTTATAATAACTGAGTTATTACTTAGTTATTTATAATTAATAAAAAACGAGTTATTTGTAATAAAGGATTTATTTCCTTTATGGTACTAATACTTTATTTTAACTGAACACAGCCATAAATAATAGATTTCATCTTTTCAGATTAAAATCAATAATAATGAGACTTTTTCTGACGGATTGCATAAAAACAACTACACTAATATTTCCTTAAGATATTAGAAAAGTCACACAAGAGAAAAATGGGAACAAGTATATTGTTTACTACTTACGAAAGTAATACTTTCCTCTTGATTTCAAGTAAATAAGGTATTTATAAATGACTCTTGGGGAGTACATGGTTCGTGACACTACTGATTATCCAAATCATCGCTTTTTTCCAGTTAGAACAGAGAAAAGAATCTTGTGAATTACAATCAGAAACGTCAGGAGATCGACAGTCACTTGTCAACACGGAGTCTAGGTAATTGGAGAATGATGGACAGTAGTTCGGTGAGTATGTACCTTGTGTAAATTTCAGTATTTCATGTGTGGTCTTTTATACATTTTATATATACATAAAATCACTTCCTTTTAATAATCCAGTACTCTTTTATATTCGTAGGTTTTCCTAATCACAAGAAACGAGGTAAGCGTCATGAAGAAAAGGATTGGATGAAGTTTCTGAGACCCGAATTTACAGCGTATAAATCCCAATATTTTATACATTCATCAGAAAATTCTCATACAAGTAGTTTTACTTTTAGTCCACATTGTTTATACAAACTCAGGGTATTACACAAAATAATACTCTAAAATAGAAAGTATCTCTCATTGTGTGCACTTGCGAGAAATTGTAACGGATCGGCTTAAGTGAACGAAACTGTAAATTCGGTACCCTATGTCATCAACAAAATGTACGTGATTTGACAACGAAACGATAAACCAATCCAAACGTAATACGTTGTTGTTTTGAGAACTTTACGTTACAGACAATGAGGAATCGGCACTGTAGAACTCTCGTCAAAACCCTAAAGAGTACATAAATTCTCATGATATTTTAACAAGAATGAGAAAGTAAAATCATACACGAGACAGGAGGTAGGTGTAAACAATACTCGAAACGAAATGAAGAGACATCAACACTATTTAACATGTTCCTGTAAGAGTACCAGTTAAGAATAATCTCTCCCCTACCCCTTTACCAGACACCAACTTTTCTTTTACCTTGTTACTGGGAATCACCTATCTGATAGTAAACTATAACTCTTTTGTTAGGTGTTTATCAAGAAATATGATAAGACCACAAGTAACCTTCCTGACTACGAGTTCGACTTTGAGGTTATGAACCCGGTGGAGTACACTTTGCAACTGAGTAACCTTTTCTGGGACTACGACCCTCACCAACCCCCGTCCTCCTCTTCCCCTGCTGTCTCCTACTCTACCGACCTACCGTAGTGGATGAGCTACCTGTACTTAAACTCTCTTGAGATGCTCAACCACTATCTGTCCCTCCGGACCGCACGACGCTAAGTACCCCAACGTTTCTCAACCTGTGTGGACTCGTTGACCTGACTTCACTTGACTTGACTTAGTTATTTTTTAATCTTCATAATGAGTCTCAAGAAGGAACTTTAAATGAATATTGTGTGAGAGAACAAGTGTCGTATTTGTTTACATTTTTAATGATACTTCATGAACCTCATTGGTTTCTACGACCACTACTTCTAAACTTTTTTCGAATATCTTTCGAACGAAACTTCAAAGTAGGTCTGTTTTTGGTACGTGGACCTCGTTGTCTACGAAAATTTTCATTTCATTTGGAAAATTTCGTTAAAAGATTCGAGAAAAATCTTAAGTGAAATGTCATAAAGTCTATGATTCAGGATGGAAACCTAACCTCGTATTCGTAAAATCTGACCACTCCTGGTCGTATTCGTACCCAGGAGTTTTAGGAAATTTTGAATTGAACAATATGGTTCTCGGTTTGTTTACGATAGACCGAAGTGTTTTCGTAGTACAGTTAAAAACGTTTAAAGTTTGAAAAGATCTATGTGTTGTACGAAAGAACAAATGGTGTGTTCATCACACTACTGATACGTACTTGAAGATCGTATAATAGTCGACCAAGATTTCCTTAATTTTCGTTTTATATAAAAGATACTCAAAAACTTTATAATCTCTGACAGATCTTAACCTTTTAATGAATCTTAGTGACAAACAGGTCACAAGAAGACAAAGACAATTGAGCTCTGTTAAAAAACGTAAAAAATATACATCAAGATTGTACTAAAAAAAAGTTTATACAAAGAAAGGAGAATCGATGATAAGTAAAAAGAAGTAAAAGAAATAATGAAGTCAAAATAAAACAGTTAAATCATTTGTTCGTACTCTCTTGACTAAAATATTAAAGTACAAATAATGTAAATAAGTATTCTCAATAAAAGACTAATTATTCTTTTACGAATTCAAACATTAATAAACAAAAACACTTAAACCGTAAGTATCTCGGTTGCATACTACAAATACCACTTTACGACCCCGGAACCTTCTTGTCTTTCCTCTGTGATTAAAAAAATTAAAAGGAATTTTTATCTACTGAGTTAACCAGTAAGTTGTTTTATAGTAATTTTAACAAAGGTCTTACCAAAATAAAGAATTTCCTACAACGGTTAGTCGTATGTAAACCCCAAATAATTATATCAAGTTATTTTCGTCGACGGTTTCACCATGACCTTAATTTTATAGTGACACTGTCACTCTTGGAAGAGACTAACTAAGGAATTTAATTTTCATCGTATAATTTTCATGTCCTTTTCGAAGAAATGAGTTTTTGTGATTGAAAATGGTGTATAAGGGGGGTGGTTCAATTTTTTGAAAAAAAGTGTAAGACTTAATTTTAGTAAATTAAAATTTAAAAACCAAAAATTCTACAAATTTTACAAACCGTCACTTAATAAACGTGCAGACACTAGACAATCTACTAAAGTCATAATTAAGAAGCAATTACGATTCTTGTACGAAGAAAGAGGGTAAAGACATAACTTCAACACAATAATTATCGTAATAACCAGAATCTTATTGTCACTCACCTAGATGGTTATAAAAATGTCGAACACAACACAAAACTTCTCTACTCGTTGTATTTACAGTGGGGTGTGTCTGTGAGTCTCTTCAAAATGTTTCCACTACGATGAAACTACACCATGTAAAGTCTTAGATTACGGGATTAAACGTTTTGATCTTTGTTATAAATAGTTGTACGATCCACCACTGAGTAGACATCTCCTTTCCACGTGTAATAAGTTAGGTGTCTTCCAATAAACATTTAGTCTTACGGTTAAATAATTAGGGTTTCTCCTAGTATTATCCTACCACCAACTACTTGGGTAAAAAGTAACTCATCTATGATGTATCTTTTGGGTCTAACAACCTTGAAGGGACCATTAGGTCACCAATGCTGAGACACGAAGGTAAAGTTCCCCGTATCCAAGTTAGGGACCTACCCCTTAGGACGTACGGTGTACCACGTCGATATTTCTTTATTTTCTTTTGGGTCTGACATTCGGTGTCTTCTGACCACTTGTTTCCATCAATTAATCTGTTATAATGACGATCACACAGCAGTGTCTCTTCACCGTTCAAAGGAAGTAAGTCGTGTATCCTAGAAACGTACTGGAAGACTTAGTAGAATAAAAGAGAAATTAGTTAACTAGAATTGAAGACACAGATCCTATGGTTCGATAAATCAGATTTATTTCTGATATCAAAAAACAAATATATTCTCTCTTCATATCTAAATAACGAGACACTAACGATTTTATGAAAAATGTCTTCTACCTTTGGTAAAAACAAAAATAAAGGAAGTTCTTATCTTTTTCTCTGTTAATCAATTTCCTTACTCTAATCTATCTTCTATATAAAAGCGCACACAAAACATTTTGAAATTTTTGAATGGTAGTTTCTCCCATCTAATTTACTTGAGAATTCAAGTACATCGAGAAACAGGAAATTAATCCAAACACTTAAAGAGTTTCGTCCCTTATAAAATAAATGTAGATCTGTTATTGAACGTATTATGTATATTTGTATGGAAATTTTTATAAACTTTACCTAGGGAAAGGAAGAGAGACTACACTTATAAAAGTTTTATACGGGACAGACGTAATAGAAGTTTCTGAGGTTCATAAAGTATCTGACAAACTTATTTATGTACACGGACAACTGTATGCGTACTTAGACTAATGTTTCCCGTAACTAATTCACAAACATGCAAACAAACAATTTATTATTACCTAGTCTACGATGACGGGTACAGTGCAAAACCATCAAGTCCTAAGAAAAAAAGAAAGAAAGAAAAACTGACACGATCCAGAAGTAACAATGTACCCGAAAAGAGATCAACACCGTTCGTCCCCGACGAGAGATCATTACAACGTATGCGAGGAGTAACGCCACCGAAGAGGACGACGTCTCGGTCCGAGATCCCGTGTGTTCGAAGTCATCGACACCAAGGGCCCGAGAGCTCGTGTCCGAGTTATCAACACCGAGTGCTCGAATCAACTAGGCTCCGTACACCACCCTAGAAGGACCTGACTTGGACACAGTAGACGTAACCGTCCACCTAAGAAATGGTGACTCGGTGTTCTCTTGGGGGAGTCATAAGAATTGTAGATCTCACTTGAAGATTCTTATCTCTTCAGTCAGATGGAATACCCGATCAAGAAGATCTCTTTATGTTCTTCTTTTATATTCTATAGGAGAATAATTTACTTAAACATTAAATACTTCTCCTCTGTTTAGAGTGTGTCTTGTAAACCTTATTATCATTATGGATTGTAAGTTGTTCGTAAAATATCAAAAAGTAAGGGTAAAAATTTTGAAATTACAATAATTTTTAGAAGACTTCATTTGTCCCTGGTCACAGTAGGGAAACGTTCATTCTTTTATACTTAGAATTTCTCTAATTGTAAATGGGTCCTAGAGGGTCTTCTGACTTACATTAATTTTAAGTTTTGTATCTCATTTCTATAGGTGTCTTTTCGGTCTTTCTATGTCGTCTCAATATTAGTCTCATTAACCTCTTCGAAAGTATAATATCCACTCTTAATACATAAGAGTTCTACTCATACTAAAGAAACCAATCTCTTCTACCGTCTTTGAACCCATACTCTTACTCCCTTCACTAAATTTTCAGTCACTCCTGAAGGTGAAAGTCCTTCTGAAAAGGGACAATGAGTGTGATTTCATGTTGACTTAATCAATATTTTGTTTTGTTTATATTCAATAAGTCGTATCACAACCTTTGAGATTAGTCACGTAAATCCACTCTCTTTCTTTACTTTCCGTGTGTTTGACAGGGATAAACGTTTATTGTACTAGTACATATTTTATGGTTCCTTACATGGATTTTCTTTTTATTAGGATCTTGGTCATTCATTTAGGACGTTCTAAAGTCCCATATTCTATTTGTATTTTTCTAGCTAATGACAAATCATATAAAGGTGTATGATTACATATGATAAATCATATAAAGACGTATGATTATACATCTATGACTTTAAATTTTTACATAATGATAAATATTAGTGTGTGTGTGTTCTTTATGAATCCACATTTAAATTGTTTTGAACACATTCTAAACAAACGACTTTTGATATATTACTTTCTTTAGTCTCTCCTAGATTTATTTATCTTACTATATAGTACAAGTATCTAGCTTTCTGTGTCATCATTTCTACAGTTCTAAGGGGTTCAACTATATGTGTAAATTATGTCAAGGACAGTTTTAGAATTGTCTGAAGACACATCTATTTTCCTTCAAATAAGATTTTCAGTATACCTTTATGTTTCTTGGACTTATTCACTAAGTAATTTCATCCTCATTATTCACATGGACTAAAATCCTGAATGTAAGATTGATACCAATCGTTTTATCACATCTTAACCGTCTTCCTTTCTGTGTATCTAGTCACCTTGTCCTACCCTTGGGTATCTTTATAATGTCTCCACGTTTTAGTTAAGTCACCGCTTTTCCATCGGAAAAGTTGTTTTATCAAAACCTCGTTGACCTGTAAGTATCCGTTTTGTTTGTTGTTTTAAATTGGAACTTTATTTAGAGTACGAAATATATTCTTACTAAAATTGTACTTAGAATACTTCATATTCTCTCGTGAAGTTGAAAATCGTTTTTTAGTACCCTCGTTTAAAAATCCTAGTATCCGATACATTACTGAAGAATTTCAAATTGTGCTCTGTCAAATATTGTGTTTTTCATCTATTCAACCTGAACTATTTTAAAAAAAAAACAAATGAAACGTTTCTACGATACTTCATCTTCTTTTCTGTTCGTTGTTCCTTCCTCTTTTATAAACGGTTCGTGGATGGATAGACTGTTTCCTGATCACAGGTCTTATATATTTCTTGAGGGGGTTTGAGGGTTAATTTTTTTATCTGTTGGGATAATCTTTTACCTATACTTTGTACTTCTCTGTAGGATGATTTCTAATATATGTGTACCGTTCATACGTACACTTTTTCAAAAATCATAGTAAGTAATCGGTAATCTCTATAACGTTCCATTCTGGTTTTACTCTAAGATGACGTATGGATAATCTTACCAATTATAATTTTTTTCATCCTTGTGGTTTATGACCATGTCTACGTCTCATTGACCTAGTGAATGTGTAACGACTACCTAATACTCTACTGTAACAGTGAGACATTTTGTCAAACCGTCAAAGAGTGTTTTGATTCATAAATTGATTATCTGTTGTGTCGTTAACGTAAAGATCCTTGAATAGGATCTTTATTTTTATATATAAATGTGTGTTTG
Source organism: Capra ibex (assembly GCA_006410555.1). Lineage (NCBI taxonomy): Eukaryota > Metazoa > Chordata > Mammalia > Artiodactyla > Bovidae > Capra > Capra ibex. Next base: position 18,428,933 of record SJYO01041852.1, read on the forward strand.
GACAAGTACTTACATGTATCGTCAAAATAAACATTGTTGGTTTTGGATCTTTGTTACGTCCACAACAAGTAACCCGCTAATCACTTAGTCACTATGTAGGTATGGTACCTCTTGATTAGTCGTTATTTTCCTTACTTACTGAATGTATTGTCGAACCTAGTTGGAGGTTTTTTGATACGACTAACTTTTTCTAGTTAGATCCTCTAAAGTAAGGTAAATATATGGCACAATAAGGTAACTAAATTGTAAGAACATTACAGTTTTAATATCTTTATCTCTTCTGTTCAGCCATCAACACCCGTCAATTTTCCCCTTCCCGCTCTTCCTTCATCCACACCCATATTTTCCCGTCGGACTCTACCACGACCTTTACAAAATATAGGACTAACAATAGTTACAGTCATAGGAACTATATTATTAAAATATTCCATGATGGTACCCCCTTTAACCCATTACCCATCTTCTCAGATAGATATAATGAGAAATGTTGAAGTATACTTAGATTTCAATTGGAGTTTTATTTGTCACATTAATTTCCTTTTAATTATTTCACCTTACAAAGGAAAACACTTCATTTGTTGTGACTCTACCTTTACATAAAACACTCCGAAACTTATGGTTTTACTTAAAACCAAAATTAAAAATTCTATTATTTCTTGACTTTTTTTCATAACTAATATCCATATCGTGTTCCATTTATTCATCATTTAATCAGTGTCATCTATTTAACAGAATGTATATGTTAATACTTAATACTGTTAAAAAGTGTTTATAGTAGATTTTATAGTATCGTAAACCTTTAATAAAAATATCGTTTCAGAATCTTCATCTTAACTCAACGGTTGTACAATTATCAAATTTTTCATTATCGTAATACTTGGACTTTATCCAAGTCACATATTTCCAATTCTTAGGATTTTGACAATGATTATGACCTTCATGTCGAAACCGTCTATAACTATCTATACGAAGAAAAAACCCATCCATGGAACTACCACAAATATTCATGTAATGAACCTAGAGACTAATACGAAAGGGTAACCTCGTTGTAATATTTAATAACGATATAAAGACTCAGTATCTAGATAAACCTTTAGATTTCTTTCAAAACCCGGTAGAGGAGTTCTATTTACCTGATAAGTGAATTTAAAAGTAAGGTATCACAAGTGTCTACTGACCTTTCGATAGAGACTGAGTCTTTTTTCAAGGTCTCATAGACGTATATTAATTAAAGTTACACTATACGTCAGTAGGTCTTTGTTGATGGATTACTCGTAGATAAACGAACAAGTCATGGATACTGTTGGTGGTGTACCCTAGGTCTTTCATAAAAATTTTATTAGGGTATACGTTCTCTGAATACTAGATCAAACTCTTCGTTCAACATAAACACTTTACTAATCAATAATCTTTAAAGTCTTATTCTTATCCCATTAAGGACGACAATCTAATTTTGTCATGTCAAAAACATTTAATGGAGTTCTTCTGTAAAACCATTAATTACACGAGAAAACCCGTACCTTTATACTCTATCCTTTAGTTTGAAAAATACTTATAGTGATTTCATCGTTTCATTCTATCCTTTTGATCTCTGATATACCTAAGTAAAAAATTTTTTAAGTCTGAAATACGATCTGGTATCTCTAATACGTCACTTTTTGTGTCAAGGATGGAAGTACCTCAACTGTCACATTCTCTTTATTTAACAAGTCTTAATCTTACTTCTTATCGAGTGAGACCCGACCGCACACGTTTTTTTTCAAAATACCACAGCGAACGTCTCTCTAATGAATGATACGATTTTATTGAAACTAGAACTTGTTCAAAGGATTGGGGAAACTTTGAACCCCTGAAGTAGACATTTCACCCCTATTATTGCCTATTACATTATTCTATAAACTCAAGTCTCGGACCGTCAACCATCGATAACGACAATGATCACTCACTGATCTAATCCTATGAGTTTTTCCTTTATTATCGTCCGATAATCCCCATCTCGTGTTATCATTCTTTCGTTCTACCCGTAAGGAAATACAAGTTCCGTCATCCCTCTGATATGTCATATTTTTTAACATAACCCTCCGTTATGTATATTAATATTCGTTACATATATTATGGAAATTTTCTTTAACAATGACAACACAAAAAGAAGACTAATCGAAGTTTATAAAAAACAACAACAAACTGTTCCTCAAAAATATACCATGTCAGAAAAAATGACATTTTTGACACGAATAGTTGAAGAATAATGAAAACGTCTCTAACCTTTACGAATACGACAAAATTCGTTAGGTCTTTTTGCTTTCGTCATACTGGAGTGTCCGTTACTTCTTGTCCGTACATTAGTCGTCTTGTTACCATCTAAATTAAAGGTATCTCCAACACTTCGACTATATTGAGGTCTTCTAAACAAATTATATAAGAAACCACCGCCTAAAGGAAGTCCATAAAATCACAATTAATATTTATAATATAAAATACTTCGATCTCTAGGAGTGGTGGTTAATCCGATAAATCTCTAAATACATGGAGGGAGACTGTAAAGAATATCATAATACTAGGACACTATCAAGAAGTATTTTTATCCTCCTTTTATATCTGAATAATCGAAATAACATTCAGACAGAAAAAGGGTCTTATATAAAATTAAAATTTTTCTACAAGACATAAAATGTATTTCGACTTCTTTCCTAGATATTCATCCTTTATTTCACCGTTACAGAATCAATTTACGACAATGTTGATATCCTTCATTAGACAGAGAACCTCCTGATAAACTGTACACAAGAAACTTCTAGAAGTATCTATAAAGTAATTATTGTAATATTGATATAATACTTATGTACACCTCTATAAAAAGTAACTTTATAATTTTACCGACTTATTAACGAAGATATACTTCACCCAAAATTGTTGAATGTAATGTAATTCTATCTTTATTAATGAACTGGATCCGATAGTTTCATTTCACGACATCTTCATGATGATTTATTTATCTGAAGTATCATGTCGTATACATCATAACTCAAAATGAATGTAAATGACACTCAACGAACACACCTTTAATAATAAAAAATTCTCATCGAAGACATTCCACAAATTTTAACATCGAGATCAGAACAAATGGTGTCAAATTTTTCCACGACTCAATTTGTAGGGTAAGTTTTACTCCTCTCAGAAATACTTACATCGTCATATTACACCGGACCATCGTGACAGACTTATAATAACTCTTTGTAACACCAGTAACTATTCCATAAAGTATTTTGTAGGAACTTTCTTTCTCCTATACATTTTGTTTAATTACTGACTTTTATATTGGAACTCTGCATAATCCTATACATTAAGGGAGAGTATCTTTTTAATAAGTCTGATTATTAAACCTGATTTTTATACGATCCTTGTTAATCTTTAGAAAGTCCTTTATCACTTAAAGACTAACGACTAAACGTCACAAAAACGAACAGAATTGTATCAAATGAAATAATCACTATCGGTAACGAGTGACCAGTGGAAAAAAACTTTTGTCGAACTTACAGTAGTTGTTCTTTTACAACCTTTCAACACCAGGTGCACATACTATCATATAATATGTCGACAAAAAAAAAAAAATTACTTACTTTCATCATAGTAAACTAAAGATCTCTATGAACTCTAAACAACTGTTTACGTCTTCCGTCTCAAAGTCTAATTACTAGCGTCCAAACATTTTAGTTGGTTGGTGTTGTTTTCAGGACAAACATACGTCATAATCTCTCCTTAAGAATGAGCTTAAAAGTAGTTCTTTCTCAAAGAGGAAATGAAATTCTCTTTGTTTCTTCTTAGTAAGACCCAAAACAGATGAGAAGCAAATGTCCTCCCGTTATTCTCAAGTAATGAGTTTACACGTAATAAAATCATTAATTTTTTTATTTTTATATTTCCTTTTATATTAAAAAGACTAGTATTGAAAAGAGGGATTAAATTGGAACGAAAATTAAAAGATCCATCACATGTAAGTAAAAGTTTACCTGCTCGACCAATATCGTTAGTTGTAGTCGTAGCTGTATCACCTGTACTTTCTCTTCTTCTTTCTCCTCTACATACAAATACTATACTAATTTTTAGTCTTTTACCGTCTAAAGTCGAGTCCTTTTCCTATCTCAACACATTTTTGTCTAGTACAACAAAATTTTCCTTCATTACTCAAAAGAAAAACGGCCTCCACAAGTCGTATCTGATCTCTTAGGGGATCCCTACAACTCCCTGGTCCTCTTCTTCAATCCCACTGTCCACCAACCCGTTATACCGTGGAAGTGTAAACTATAAGATACTAAGATTACTTCTATTTGGAGTTTACAAGTACAAGGATTCCATTTAAGAATAACAACCCAGATTTCTTAAATCTTAATTATGACTTTTTGAATTTAATCTCCATTGAAAGGAACAAGATTATGTCAATATGCAGTAACGTATATCGTCAATTTAATGTGCTTCCTCTTTCCATTTACCTTTCTCGAGATCTGATCTTTAATTTTCCAGACCCGGGGTCAAGACGGTAAAAGTAGTCACACGTGCAAGGTGGGAGTTTAGGTTCCATTTTTATCAAAACGTCGGACGACGTATAACTATCTCAGAGACATACCTTTTTTCCCCCCTCTGTCTCTTGAAGGAGTAGACATTTTACTCTAGTCCAATATAGTCAAGTCAAGACAAGTCAGGGAGTCAGCACAGGTTGAGACACTGGGTACTTGACGTCGTGCGGTCTGAAGGGACAGGTAGTGGTCGAGGGTCTCAAATCAGTTTGATTACAGGTAGGTCAGTCACTACGGTAGGTTGGTAGAGTAGGAGACAACAGGGGAAGAGGAGGGTGGAAGTTAGAAAGGGTCGTAGTCCCAGAAAAGTTTATTCGACCAAGAAGTGTAGTGTACCGGTTTCATAACCTCAAAGTCGAAGTCAGGAAGGTTACTCATAAGTCCCAACTAAAGGAAATCCTAATTGACCAACCTAGAGGAACGTCAGGTTCCCTGAGACTTCTCAGAAGAGGTGATGGTGTCCAGTTTTCGTAGTCAAGAAACCACGAGTCGAAAGAAATATCGGGTTGAGAGTGTAGGTATGTACCGATAATCTTTTTGGTATCGAAACTGATCTGTCTGGAAACAACCGTTTCATCACAGAGACGAAAAAATCCAACCAGTATCGAAAAGAAGGTTCCTTCTTTTTTGTTTTACTTTTGGTGTCAATACCTTTTGATTGGTTTGACTAGTGTACCTGGTGTCGAAACAGATTAAGTTGTTTTGATACTCGGTACGGTACATCCCGGGGGGTTCTACCTACCCAGTACACCTCTCAAGACTGTTTTGTACCAGGTGACCTCTTCCCTTACCGTTTGGTGAAGTCATGAGAACGGAACTGTTGGGGTACTTGTCCAATATAGTCACAAAAGATCTAGTCACAGTCCTAGAGATCCACTTCGTGGATTTTTCAACATAAAAATTCTTAGTAGGGTCCTTCAACCAAACTAGTCCGTCTAAACCTTCGTGACTTAGTCTACTAGAGTTTACAGTAAAGACGGAGATTTTTACAAGCTGTTGACAACCAAATAACTGTTGATGTCAATATAACGTTATAACAATAAGAAACTACTAAAAAATGTCCCTCCAAAAAGACACAAATAAGTCGACTACGGATAATAGCATAACTAGGAGCATAGTAATAATTCGGTCAACTACCAGAGATTAGGAGGAATAAGGAATATAGGGTCTAGCATTCATCGATTCACTTCAAAATGGGGGTTTTAACAATAAAAAATGAATCTATTGAAATTTCCCGGGACACGTGAAAATTTGAAAATTCACTGTTTAGACAATGAAGTACACATGGTAAATTTTTAGAAATTAAAATTTTTATTAAATGGATTTCGTCATTCAAACATAATACAATCAAATGTAAAGATAAGATAAGATCCATTCCTGTCTTCACGATATAAGCTTGAACTATCGTTAAATTACATTATCCATTACCCAACTGTAGTTTCTGTTTTTGGAAGTCTTCTGTTTTTATGAAATTTCTGTTTTCATCTTAACCCTAACTACGATGTATGTATCTAAACACAGTAATTTCACCTTTACTACAATGAAAAGACAAATATTTTATAGCTAATTTATTTTCGTTTATAATGAAAAATATATAAAAAGGTGTTATATAATATGCGAAATTCGTTAGCCCTGTTTCGTTTAAATTACGTCATATGTAAGATTTTTTGAAATCATATTACGTTACTTCTATTTCGTTTGAAACATTTTGGTATAGTGCTCAAGAAAATATCATAATTTTACTAACCAGATGTTTATTAAATAAAGAAGGTTTATTCTAAAAACGATTGACTTTTAACTCTCTTGAATATTCTTGTATTATATAATTTTATACTAATGAAAAAATAGTGTATTTTTTCATCGAAATCCATTAAACTTTAATATATTTATGAACTAATGGTTATCATTGAAAAATTAATAAAAATTAACAAAAACGACGAACAAAACATCTTCGTCTAGTCTTACATCTTAAGATTAATTTTTTATTACTAGTTTGTAAAGAAAATGTCACCTAGTCCTGTTTGTTAATTTTACGTCTGTCTTTTGAACCCACAACAAATAATACAGTTGTTCCTGAAATTTTTACTTATATTTCCTTACAATGATGTTTTCCATCTTTTCTCACACCTTCTTCTAATACACTGATTATAAGCTTTATTAACGACCTTTCTTTCTGTTGTTTCATTCAAATGTAAAATTTACAAATTGTAAATTTTTGAATAAGTCAGAACCTTAACTAATGACTTCTAAAGGAATGAGTTCCCTACAAGACTTTAACGGACCGTGGATAGGCCTCGGACCATGAATTCACTCTGTTACACAAAATTACATGAACACCGGAATATTGTTATAAACCGTACACCGTTTCTGTTACCATAAACACAATAACAACAAGAATCATTGATATCCACCTTATTCATCCATCATAGTTTAAAGTAACGTAAATTCTACAACTACCAACATTGTACGTGGTAATAAAATACTGGTGATTCTTTCTTTCAGAAGCGTATTTGTTACAGTAGTCAAAATTATATGTAGGACAAAGTCTTAATTGAAACTTTGAGAAGTAATTAAATCGAAGTTGTCCATCGTGACAGTCATATGTTACTCAAAACAACCGTTAAGTAAAAGGAAATGAATAAAACGTACATCTTTTCAAGAACACTTGTGAATTAACAAATCGTAGAAGGTCGGAGTCGAAGGAATTAAATTCATCAACATAGATATTTTTCTAACTGGTATTCTTAGACGACTTTACAAGGAACACTTGACAAATAATATCAAAAAACAGACAGGGTTCAGTATTTCATCTAATATATCATATCTGAAACCTTAATTTATCTGACTTTAACTTAGGATCGAGACTTTAAAAATCGACTCACTAATCATGGTTTATAAGATTGGAGTACATATTCTACCTACTATTACTACTCACCCTTCTCCTTATTGATATATTATGGATAAAAGAGTCAATAACAGGGTTCGTGAAATATATATAATTGAATAAATTTTAGATGTTATTGTGAAACTCCAATAATATGGGTTAAACGTATACTCCTTTGACACTGTTTCTCTCTTATTAATTATTGAACGGTTCCAGTAATTCCATTAGACACTAAGTTTTGGATAAACGAAAGTCTTAGATCCATCTCACGAGATATCAGAAGAGTAATTATGGATTGAAATACCCAAACAATACTTTTAATTTAGTCCCTTATCGACTTCACAAAGTGTACGTCATTTATGAGTCTTTTACCTTCGTCAATTGTAATAGAGAATAGATGATCCCTTTTAAACTACTTTGTAATGGAAATATATAAAGAGTCTCTCAAGAATAGAGATCGGAACCAAAGAAGTAGGTATATGACTATCTCATCTTTGGAGGAACCATAAACTCAGAGACTCAGACACTTAGTCATACAAGATTTACTTCTCTTCCAATGGAATCACCAAAAGTTGACCCTTACTAAACGAGGGTGGAGGGTCACCTGTAAACTATTACAGACCTTTGAAATACACGTAGTCGTACCCCAACCTCATCTTCTCTAACGAAGATTGTAGATTTACCCAATTCCGGTCCCTACGACGACTTTGTAAGACGTCACGTGTCCTGTCGGAGGTGTTATTTTTAATAGACCGGGATATACGGTCATAACAACTCCAACTCTTTGACACGCAATCGGTCTACAGAATTCATAAATGGTTTAAAACAAATAAATTAAAATAAAGTGAATTAAAAAAATAGACATCATGGAACGTGTTAAAAACCTACTTACTCATTACCTAAGTATACTTATTACTGTCCCGAGACCACAGAGTCTACCATTTCTTAGAGGGACGTTACACCCTCTGGGACCCAATCCTACTAGGGGACCTCTTCCCTTACCGTTGGGTGAGGTCATAAGAACGGGTCTCTTAAGGTACCTGTCTCTTCGCACCACTCGATGTCAGGTGTCCCAGTATTTCTCAGTCTGTGTTGACTCGTTGATTATGAGTGTGTGTGTACTTACTTACTTACTTACTTACTTTCCGGATGGAGAAAACACGATTTTCTTACTACTTGTGTAATCTATATAGTGAAAGTTTATGTTCAAGATCAGGGGTCGGTTTTTGTCCACTAAAAACTCAAAATGTACGAATATAAGATAATGGAATTTATTATCCCTTCACTGACGTATTTATCTTTCTTCCTTTCTATGAGTTGTAAATACCTACTTTCACATTACAATACAAATTTCACAACTGAGACCCTTAGGGAACGTTCTAGGACCGAAGTCGTTGTGTCAATGGATCCGGTTCAATGAATTGGAGAGATTTAGAGTCAATAGAGTAGTAATTTTATACCTGGTCTTGTCTATAAACAATTGTGAATCGTATTACGGAACATGGGTATACATAAGATATAATAATAAATAATATTAAAACAAAATGAGAAATGGATCGTACTCGGTTCACCCAAAACAAAAAACAAAAAAAACGCATTAAATTAGAGAATGATCAAGTTGTTCTAGTGATAGTTAACCAAAGTACCTGGGAAGTCAGGTAGAAGACAGGTGATATGGTGTAACAGATGTCGATATAACATGTGTAAATGTACACAGAAAATTTCAATAATAGTCTTCAAAATCGATTTAGACAAAATTACAGTAATAAATATTTTGTTGAATGAACACAAGTTTTTATAGTTACTTTGTTCCGTTTCGAGAATTTCTGTTTCTCTGTACTGTTGACTTATGTCATACACTAGGATTTAACTTACGACCCACCCTCCTTTGTCAATATTTCCTGTAGTAACCCTATTAACCACTTTAAACTTATACCTGATACATAATCTATTATCATAATACAGATTATCATAATACAGTAACAATTTAAATACCTAAACTTTTAACATAACACCAATATATTCTCTTACGGGAACAAGAATCCTCTTTGAACGACTTCATAATCCTTACTTTCCAGTACTACGGACATTGAATGAGAGTTTTTCAAGATGTTTTATTAGCGGTGGTGTTGTTAGTGTCGTCGGAAATGACATCTTGCGATTTCGTCTAAACTGTCTTATACTTTTTAATCAGTTAGTTCCATTTCCCGAAATCTTACAAATAACACCATGAGAAATTGAACACATATAAACTTCAAAAATTTTATTTTAAGTCGTTTAAGTCGTGTAGATACATATCCAATTTCCGAACCTATGAGAAAGCGGTCGTAAAAAGACAAAACTTCAGTGAAGATTATGAGAGTCTCCAGATCTAACCATTTTACCCACAAAATATTTTATGTTCGTCATTAAACTCCATTAATTACCTTTCTTATAATCCGATCCATTTCTAAACTTAGCCGTAGATTTAAGACGGTAAATGATCGAGATACTTGAAAAACCAAATAGATGGAGTCAACTTTTCTTAGTGGACGTCTACCTAAAAAACGTCTCAACCTGTGTTGACTTCACTGAATCGTCGTCGTCGTCGTGAACATTTATTTTCGTCACCTTACTAAAACTAACTAACCAATTTAGGATTGGACTAACTAGTAAAGACTTCTAAAAATGTTTATCTCATATGTGAATAGAAACTCAAATAAAACTTATAGCAGGACTAACTACAGAAGATTAAATTACAGACAAAAACCAATGTAGAATAGATGTGACGAGGGTGGGAAATCTTCACAATTATCACTTTACCGACTCTGATGGTTCTTTTACTGTTCCTTATTCAAGGGACTTCTTAGAAACTAAAGATCAGATATAAAGAAATGATTACAATGGATGTATAACTTCCTTCCGAGTTTTCATGAATAAACGATTTATGGTGATGAGACTAACATATGTTCCAAAAGAAAAGAAAAAACACAAGGAAGTTATTCAAATCATATATACCAAAGATTTTTAATAACCGAATAAAACGACACGGTCCAGAATCAACATCGTGAACCTAGAGATCGACACCGTACTTTCCTAGATTGGACCCGGGGACGTAATTAAGTCTATTTGAGTCTTGTTCTAACATTTAAAAAGATGACTCTGGAGTCGTATTAATTAATTAGACCTTGAAATTATTTCCAGCGTCGTTTTTGTTGGTGACTGTCATAACTTATCGCATACTATAGAAACCCCTTTCTCTAGTTTTCCTACGAAATCTCGTCAACAAAAATTTGGAAGTCCCTGTCCTCACCTCCTCCTTTTCTCAACTATTCTATGATAGGAATAAAGAAAAGATCTCGTTGAACATAAATAAAATGCACCATTCTGAGGTGTACCGAAAATCCAGATCATGAACCTAAAGAAATTTTTTTTCTTTTGTCGATTATTCTCTGAAGGTACCACCAGGTCACCGACCCTGAGACTCGAAGATTACGGCCCCAAGGCCAAGCTACGAAACAGTCCTTTAATCTAGGATGTACGTCGTTGATTCTCAAGTGTACGGTTTTAATTTCTAAGGTGTGCGATGTCACTTCCAACTTCTAGGACACGTGACGTCGATTCTGGACCGGATCGGTTTATTTAAATTTTTGTTTTTTGTCAATTATCTTTATATAACTTCCCGAAGATACTTCGTAGTACTTAAATTTGTTGATCAACTAGATTTAATAAATGAAACGTTTTATAAAAACAAACAATTGTCTTTGTCTATACGTCATACGTCGTTTTCAAATGGTACTGCTTGCTGAGGCGTCCTTCCGTCTTCGGAATTCGTACCTGTTGACATTTCTCAACCTCGCCGACTGGTCATAAATATTTCCTCCTACTTACCCTTAAAATAAATATGGAAAATCTCATGAAAGATAAAAAAGACATTCAAATCAAAGTAGTACTCTCGATTTCTTTTTCTAAACTATAACTTTTGATTTGACTTATCAACTAGGACTTTAGAACCTGACAAATACTAGATGACCGAGGAAATTTATCATTCTTTTACTTTTGATTTTAATAATAAAATCAATACGAAGACATTAATAAAAATGAAATTTTCGAATATACTAAGGATTGATTTTTACAGAACTCTTTCCTAATAGTATGGACATCGTTAAAGACCAAAAATCTAGGAGGTAAAAAAAGGGAACAGTACATTTATAAATACCTTACTAGTAAAACACATATATGTCAGATAAGGGAAAAATAAATTTAAGAAAACCCAAATTGAGGTACTCTGTGAAATCAAATTTAACTACCTTATTTACAAAATACTGTTTTAATGTAAAAAGAACAATCTACAGTTCACACACCTCAAATGTTACTTTGAAATAGTTTTTCTCTTCTTTTTTTGACTTCGACAAATTGAACACATTTTAGAACATCGTAATAGTCGAATCTCTTTTAACTATAAAAATTATAACGGTAATATAAGATTTCATATATAACTCTATTTACTTGACCACATTTCATAGTCAAACGATAAATAAATCAAATACTTAACGATTCGGTACGTATCTATCTAAAATTTCTTTTATACTCCTTTACCGATATATTTATAATTGGTTTTTCCCAGAAGTTGTCATTTAACGTCAATGCAGTAAACGTTAAGGTCATTGATTTTCCGGGGGTTTACAAGTATACATGCAGAAACTTCCGACGATTTTAAATACTTCTTTTCCTGGATGGACAAAATGAGGAACGGGGAACCTTTAGACGTCAAAGAAGAATCACTAGTAAATTCGTCCTAGGTTTTCATTTACCCAAGAATGATAACAGATTCATTATTCTTTTTAATGATGATTTTACTTCGAACACGGAAAATTGGACTAACGGTTGACAATTTGTATATGCATCTAATGTCGTGTGAATGAACTAGTCTCGTACTGACAAACCGGTATGTGTGTCACTCGTCTTTATATCGTCGTCCATCTTATCACTAAATATCGTCCAATAGAAATGTTTTAAACTCGAGTTTAAATAAGTGGTAATTCATTAAGTTAATTAGGATATCCTTATTCGAGGAATGTCAATGTAGGTTTTTACATTTAATCTTTTTAATCGACCTTTAACTTCAAAACCCACGGACATATAACCTATACTTCGATAAACTAAAGACCAGAAGATACAAAATTGTTCAACATCATAAAATTACTAAAACGAAAGTATGAGTAAATTGCCTTGTATTTGTGTAGAAACCAAAAAAAGACACACACCTTCTTACGATCAATCTCGTACCACAAGAAAATAAATTTAAAAAAAAAGGACTCATATTAAATATATCGTATACAACTTATCTTGAAGACTTTACTGGCAAGAAAAAATTTACAAGAGAATAGTTATCTTTACGGAACTAACTTAATCAGTAAATTGATTCGTTCTATGACAGGATCTTTTTGACCTGTCGAATTGGTTGAAAGAAATCTTTACATTGGAATTTTTTTTTTTTATCGTACGGATTTTCTTTTATATTAGATTTTACAAAAGAAGTCGGATATCTTACTCAAAGAATTTTTTTATTTCATTATCGTAAGATTAATTGACTTTCAAACATACGTGGGTTTTTGAATATTTTTAAATTTACTTTTTTAAGGTAGGTAATTAAAAGACCAAAATTACCCTTTAAATGTGATGACACTAACTACAAGTACACTTAACTTGAGAACAACTGACAAAAAGGGAATTAGGACTAAAATTTCCTTGTCCACTTCAATAGTACAATTCACCAATATAAAATGCTTCAATATGTACCGAAAACCTGTCATAATATAAAGTCAACGTAATGTAATTTAAAGTATTTTACACAAACTATTTCACAAGTTTACTGAAACCATTTCGTGACTAGCTCACGGACTGTTAAATTCGATGTACATTTCATACGTCCATTTCTCATTCAGGAATTACAGTGGATACAGTACTATATTTCCGGACAGGTTCATTCACAGAATCTTAAAACCCAATTAAGATGTTTCATTTCACTGGATTAGATACAAACAAACAAAGACATTAGTTTCATAGAACTTTACATTCTAAGAGTGAAAAAGACGAGAAGATTGTTTTTAGGGTTACAAAACGGTAGCATAAAAATCGATGGACTCGAGAGGTTAATTTATACTATTGAATAAGAGAAGTAAAATTAGTGACGGATTTACGAAAGTCAGAAACTTATAACGAAATGATCGAAGAGACTGACCATAAAATCTTCAAACATTCGTTAATGCAAATAATTACGAAATGTAAAAGTAGGGAAAACTTGTGTGTGCGTCTGTAGTCACAAGAACGTCCTTAAACCCTCTTCCATTTATCATAGAAAAGAGGAGGAGAAAACTAAAAAAACAAAGGGTTATCCACAATCAGGAAACATTCAAAACCTTAAATAACACTCGTTTAGACTCTTAAATTAAGAGTTGTTACTCTTTACTATTCACTTTGATACAAAACCCTTGTCTGACGTAAACTTACGAATTTATTCATAAACAAAGTATTAGTAAGGTAAGAATAAATACTAGATGTTTCTAAACCATCTCTTTTCATTTAGGAATTCCATGTACACACGGTCACGTAATCCGGAGACACGAACATACAGTGAAGTCCAAAACAACAATTCTTGTCCTTCTATCTTAAGGTCGGGAAATAAAATTAACGTGAAATTACAAATTCACAAGAAGGACAACGTAGAAATCAATGTGATCATACATTTTATCTATGACTCTCTTTACTAATTGGAGAACTGAAGGGAAACAACCAGACATTATAAAAATTTACGTCCACAATAAATTGTCTACACTGTACAATTATAATGAATTATTAAGTAAGTTGTCTAAAGTAAATTTTTGAGGGTGGATACATTTCCGTCACTTTATAAGGTATTACAACCGGACTCCTGGTTATTCGACAGAAAAATCAATTCATTCTTAATACAGTTTTCTGGTTTTCTAAGTTTTCCTCTTAAACACGTGAATCGAAGAGGTATACTTCGAACATAAGTCATAATGATATGACAACAGACAGAAGTATGACTCATCGGTCGACTTTCCCGTAAATATTAGATAAAAAATTTGTCTTTTGGAAGACTTTTACTTATTATCTATAATTAAAATTAGACATAATCTATCGACTTGCTGACAGAGAACCGGTGTAACCTGATGACGAATTTCAAACATTTTAAGAGATACATCAGAGTATTGCTGTATCAAAGACAAAACAAAACAAAACAAAACAAAAATTTCTTGTTCACGTATCTTACTCGTAGAAATTCTTGAGAACATGTAGGGAAATTAGTAGACCGTCCGTTATGTCAAGAGTTTAAGTCCGAAGGAAAGACCAAAATAATGATAATTTATCTATCAAAGTATATTTACCTTTGTAAAAGGGAGTTTTGTGATCAAGTCTTGTATAAGGAATATAATTCCTAATACATTGGTGTAGAAAACATTTAAGGAACACACATTGAAAGGACAACCATACATTAAAGAAAAGTAAATTAAAATAATAGACGACCAAAACCCCGGTTATCTAAACACTTATAAGACACCTACACAGGTACATATCCACATATATATATCTATTTATATATATATATTTATATAAAAGGTCGATTATGGAGTTTACACACTAACAAATTATATATGGTGTGATATAAACGTGTCACGTCCCGAAGGTGATCGTCACCTAAAAGAATAAAGATTGAAACTTTTAGTCAGGTATCTTAAAGTAACCACACCCAAGAAAGACAACTAGAAAAGGTATAAAATTGTCTCTAAGGATGATATTTCAGGTATGAAGTTTATATTAACATAAAAGATATCGTCAGACCTTTATACATTTCCCATTCTTCACAAAAAACGTTACAAAATCATTCAAAGGTAATTTTTAACCCTAATAACTAACGGTCTGACAGACCATTACGTATTGTCTACTGTAGACCGTACTTACACTTACAGAGTAAGTGAAATCATGTCCTCAAACCTGAAAGATTAGACTATAGGATGAAACGGTAAATTATCATGGTGATTTTATTATCTAAAAAGTCACTGTAACCTCATAAAATTCGTAGTTAAAATTTTACTTAACAAAACCTGAGACCCACCTACTGTCAATAGTCACTTTTCTTTCTTTGAGTGTGTATTTACCGTAAAAACATTAAATAAACATAATTCTTTACGAAGAATGGAAAAAACAAAAAGAATCAAAAACCTAACGATGTATTCTTAAAAGAAAGGTATATTTCAAATCTAGTACACAAAAAAATTTTCGACGTCCATTAAAAGTTCCACACTACCTTAAAATTACCTTCGGAACATATTCAATTTACTTCACTTTAACCATTTCTAGAAGAAACAGATATCACGTAAGTTTTAATATCAATCTAAATTTTTACTTTACAGACTAAACATTTTATAAATTACAACATAGTCTGAATGTATTTTACTTTAAAAGACACACTCTTGAGACAATTTCTTTTATGTAAACTAAAAATTACTTACAAGACTTACTAAATACTACTTAAAAACAGAAAGTCAGAAACGTCAAATAGAGTTATATACTTATTTTTCTTCCAGACAAGAGTGACATTTCCTAAACAAGAATAGTACAAAATATAAGAATGATACTGAAAAGAAAGTAAGTAAGTTGGTCAGTTGTTTGCATACTTATAAACGATACTGGGTCCTGCATTACACCCTTAATTAGTGACTTGTTCTGGTTTTAGGAGTACTTCAAATGTAGATCGTTCCCTTTATTTACAGTTCATTTATTGATGAATACTATTTACGATGTTTCCTTTAAAGTTCCATGTTACTTTCGTACATAGATCTTCTGAAATGAGACCCTCTAATCCCTTCAAAAGAGACTCTTTCACTCAAATTCGACTTTGGGTATTCTACTCTATTCAGTCTCACTCCACTTACGACCTATTCATAATGTCCGTCTCACACGATTCAGCTATTCCAGTATCTTTGAAATGTCTTCACTTTTGTTTGAACATTCTAATACTGGATCCCTCACTCTGGTTCAATCTCTTAATTCCCGGTTTAGGGTACTCCGATATATATATATATACACACACACACACAAGTTTCTTTTGGAAACTCTGAAAATTTCTTCCCCAATATACTACTCTAAACACAAAAACTTTATTGTAAAATCAACGACACGTCTCTTCTGACCTCCCATTTTCACTTACATCCTTACTATCCTTCATAACAGTCCCTCTCTACTACTACCGAACGTGGTCTCATCTTTATATATATATCACTAACTAAAACTCTATCCTACATCTTAGTTCTCTTAATAAACTAACTAATCTAAACCCTATTTATCTCCGTCGTTAAAATTTTGAAACATTTTTAGACCGACACTTGTCTTCATCTCTTTTTCCCACCATCGACCTTCTTCTACACCAAAGATTCTTCCGAAAATAAAAAAGTTAATGATAAATAATGTACTTCTGAATGATAATGTACTCTTTGGAATGATTAAGAAACATAAGACTACCTTTCCCCGTTCATGTCTCACTTTCTTATTTCTATCTCTTTTTCTTCCTATTATCGTAATTCATGGACTATGAGGTCTCCTACAACCTCGGTAACGTTTCTACCTTATTAATAAAATCGATACACTGTGGTGGTCGTAAGAAAGTCTTTCCTTATATGTCTTCTACTCATGTTTTCGTCTAAACATCGTAATCACCGAGCTACAATACCGAACGTAAAAGAATTACTTTATTCGTTAAATATATTTTAACCCCTTACCTTTCCTACTATTCGTCTGTGAATCTTACTTCTGTCAAACTTCTTTAGTAAGAGTCAGTCGACTGATCACTTTTCCTACTAAAGACACCGATGGTTTGATCACTGTCTTAAATGTCAGACAATTTACAACATATAAAAAAGGTCGAATTGAGTCGTCGGAACCGTATTTACACCTCTTATGTGAATAAATCAAGTAGATTTAAACTCCAATACAGTCCGTCCTTTCTACCGTCCCCACAGATTCTACAACTGTTCACTCATTAACGTGATAATCTACATTCGGTCTCTAGTTCCCTTAATCACTAAAGACTTCACTGACTACACACTGTTGTTACCCACTATCATGTCATCTCTTTCAATAACATATCTAGAATCTAACATAAAAGGTGTCTGATTTAAGATTTGGTGTCCGTCTTAGTTTTAAATATTCTGTAAAATATTGAGCCGGTCACATTCAATATTTTAAAAATAAAAACATATAATCTCTTAGCCGTTCGGAGAGGAAGGACAAACTCAAACGTATGGTCGATCTTAAAAATGTGTCGGTCACCTTGGTTGGATTTAAGTCTACTAATAAATAAAAAACTATCCTTTGGTCTTAAAAAAATTTTTAACTCTTTCTTTTTTTAAAAAAATTCGACATAAGTTGTCGACTCTCTTTAAATTCGATTTCTCGTCGTCTTTGTTTCCGAGACTATATTGTTTCAGTCTCGTACACAAACAATTGATAAAGTACATGATAATACGTTTTATCGTTTAAACATATTACTCCATTTTTAAAATACACGTCTCCGTACGTATGTTACAGACAAAGAAAGACTTGGAGTCGTTAGTAGACAATGTAGGGTGAAACCTCTTAACCGTATAGGACGACTATTAGAAAATCCAGTCATTTATAAAGGGGATCAGGACCTGGTTGTCGTCACAATAACTACCCATTTGCGTACCCATTTACGTTTGTCTAGTCAGACTCATGTATTCCTCGAGATGACTGTATGGTATTAAATCTTTGGTGGTACGAACCTTTAATTTTTAGAATGATCTAAAAAGTTAAACGTCTGCAATCACCACCATAAACCATAGACTTCTAGAACCTTTCGACACGAAAGGGAAAAACAGTGAGTTCTCCTTCTTTTTTTAGTCGTTACAAAAGGTCCAGTTGATGATACATTATTACAGTAATTCTACCTATTAAAACAATTTTACTTTTGATTACGAAGGTCTTTAATCTTCAGAACGATCTCAAGTATAAAAATAAACTGAGGTTTGAATCCCCGTTTGCCTCCCCTCTTTGTCACCCCTTTACTTTTTACTCAAAATCAGTCCCAGTTCTGATTACTGAAGAGCATTAGTGAAAGTAAGATGTTTACAACTTACGCATGGATGTCTCACGTTCTTTCTTCGTGACATTCTTTGACTTTTTTTTTTTAAACTTTGGTACTGGGGAGGATCTGAAATACCAGAGTAATCTATTCGTTTAATTTCGATATTGTGTATTAATACATGTTTATTTATAGTAAAGAAGAACCATTATATATCCTTGTAAGTTCTCTTACACTACCTACTCTACAATATTCCTTTGTTCT
Organism: Capra ibex; assembly: GCA_006410555.1. Taxonomy (NCBI): domain Eukaryota; kingdom Metazoa; phylum Chordata; class Mammalia; order Artiodactyla; family Bovidae; genus Capra; species Capra ibex. The sequence goes on from SJYO01041852.1 coordinate 18,447,759, forward strand.
AAATTTATCGATTCCATCTTTTACTTTCCCAAATCTTGTACGGTGGGACTTTATACGGTGTCGTTTACGTACTTTCCGAGAGACTGGAGGGTAGAAGTGAATTTCCGAACAGCATTTTGAAGGGTACTCTTTACGCGGGAGGAAGATGGTCCTTCTCTTCTTGTAAGAATCGTGGTCTCTACCCTGACTGTGACTTTACCTGGACATATTTGTTTGGATGATTTTATTGGGAATAGAAGGCAATCAAATAAGGTATACAAATTATCAGTGGCAGTATGTTAAATGACGACAATCGGATTCGGGGAACAAAACAGAGTAGGAGTGTCAAATAACAAGAAACACATTTTACCGTATATTTAAAAGCCCGGATTACTTCAAAACCTAGAAGTAAAAAGAAGACTTCTGAGAGTACATGTACATTTTTATCATTTACTTAAACATACAAAACTAGGACAGTTAGACAGACAGTTAAAGTAACAACCGGGGTCGGTGTCTTAGATTAGTCCATATTCCTTCAAAAAGGAGAGGATGTCCTCTTTATTTGTAAAGTCTAAGTCCTTGGGGGTGTTGATGGACTCTATTATTCTCAGTAAAACTACCTTCCCACTATATTAGTTAAACCGACTTTTTATCCTAAGTGTAATCTAACGTAAATGTTCATTTTACTTTACTAATTTCTGATACAGTTCGTAACAGACGTTACCATACAGTGATTTCTAAAGAAACCAGTCTTTATTATATGTAACAAAATCTTTCCAAATTGACCCGAAGGAATTCACCGATGACTATATCAGAACGACTTATGTCATTCCCAACTTACTTCTCGACTTTTTTTATATCTACATTTTTTAGCAACAATTCACTCTTTTCCTGTACTCTTTCCTTTTCGTTTGTACTATGGACTATCTTAGTACCTTGGTTGTTCCTGTATCTAGTCCTTTGTCCAAATGACCTCAAAAAATCATGGAAACCCAATCTTGACTGTCTCCATACATCTTTATAGGTTATAGGTTGTTCGTCGACTTTTATACTTGGAACTCGAGTCTCCTTTCCACGTCCAAATCCTTAGTGTAAGAGTCCTATGACACCTTTCTTTTTGTCGTCTTCTGAGCTTCTGTTCGAAATTCTCACTCCTTCGACTCACTCCTTGATTTTATTCACGCCACAAGATCTCCGATTCTTTAGTTTCCTTTTCCTTCACCAGAAGTTACAGTCAACGATACCTTGACAGTTCAAGAGAATATTACTGTTCCTCTAGTAAACATTGTAGATCCACGAAACATTGAATGGTAAAGTTGGAGGATTCCCATTGATCGTTTAATCATAGAAAGGGGGTGTGGAACCAGATATCGACCAAGGAAAACGTGAAGATAAAAGTCCCTAAGGAACCTAAAGTTCCTCGAGTTTGGTCAGTTAGGTAGTTGGGACTTAAAAGTAACCTTCCCAACTGCGACTACGACTTCGAGGTTATTTATGAAACCGGTGGACTACACTTCCACTGAATAATCTTTTCTGAACTACGACCCCTTCTGACTTCCGTCCTTCTCTTCCCCTACTGTGTCCTACGCTACCAACCTACCGTAGTGGTTGAGTTACCTGTCCTCAAACTCGTTCAAGACCCTTAACCACCTGTCCCTTCGGACCGCACGACTTCAGATACCCCAGTGTTTCTGACCCTGTCCTGATTCGTTGACTCGACTTGAACTACTAGACACCTTTTCTTCAAGGGGATCTGGAGTAAAAGGATGGTTACACGTTACACGTTTGTTCGTTACGTGGTTTATTTTTTAATATCTGTCAAGAATTTTCATGTCAGAAGTGTGCACATGGGGTTACAAGTAGTGTCGTGACAAATATTATCGGTCCTGTACCTTTGTTGGATCTACAGGTAGTCGTCTACTTACCTATTCTTTCGACACCATGTATATGTGTTACCTCATAATGAGTCGGTAATTTTTCTTATGTAAACTTAGTCAAGACTACTCCACCTACTTTGACCTCAGCTAATATCTCACATCATTCGGTCTTTCTTTTTGTGGTTATGTCATATGCTTGCGTATATATACCTTAAATCTTTCTACCATTACTATTAGGACACACACTCTGTCGTCTTCTCTGTGTCTATATATCTTGTCAGAAAACCTGAGACACCCTCTCCCTCTCCCACCCTACTAAACCCTCTTACCGTAACTTTGTACATATTATAGTACATTCTTTGCTTAGCAGTCAGATCCAAGTTACGTCCTATGTCCTACGAACCCCGACCACGCGACCCTACTGGGTCTCCATATCATACCCCCCCCTCCCCCACCACAAGTCCTAACCCTTATGCACATGTGGGCATCGCCTAAGTACAACTACATACCGTTTTGGTTATGTTATAATATTTCGTTAATCGGAAGTTAATTTTATTTAAATTTAAAAAATTTTTTCATACCAGAAGACTTATTTCTCGGTTACTTTCTTCCAACGAGGTACAGACGTATACATTTTCGAACTACATGCGTGTCTCCTCTAGAGGTCTTTCGAGTTCCTAGGAACTCAGTTAGGTCTGTTCAGTGTCATGCTCCCATCGAGGGTGCCCTTCGGTTTTCTAATTATTTAATGCTAGTCTCTGGCTGCCTGGACCCCGAACGACAAGTCATACATTGTGGTGGGGGAAATTTACATAAGTAGATGTTCTTCTCCAAAATTCTATTGCCTGGTGTTCTTTTTTTATTACTTTAAATACGTGGGCGGAGTTTGTTTATGCAAAAGAACGAACGCAAAAGACCCTTAGAAGTCCCAAGGCCCTAGAGTTTCGTTTCGTTAGAGATAAGTTCACGTCTCTAGACCCTGTCGGACTTGAGGAGTGTCTACGTTTTCGTGGGCGCCACTCACCGGGCCCCGAATAGCGCGTTTACGCGCGAGGGAGCAGCTTCATGGCGGGGCCTTTAGGGATCAGTGGATCGCTGCCACAGAGCTCTTCACGAAGGCCCTCGTGTCTTCTTCAGTGTTTAGTACACTGACGCCGAAAATCTCCTTGGACAGGGTCTTCAACAGGGACTTCACCGTCAAGTCTCTTTGTCCGTTGGGTCTTTGGGTCCATTGACGTCGGTGAAACGGGCCACCGTGTCCGGCGTTCACCGCGCCCACCACTCTGCCTTCTCTTCTACGGCGAAAGCGGAGGGCAAACCCGAACCTAAAACCCCCAATCACCCGACAGTCCGTAGAGCCAATGGGCCGACTCATAAACCCTTAAGGCTGAGGTTAGTCGGAGGAACCGACCTCGGGACCTCGGCACCTAGGAACGGACTGGGTCGCCTCTCGACTGTGACGAATAATCCAACCCCCACCCCTCCCTCTCCTTCAGAACTCCCCTCTCAGTGGGCCTCAAAGAGAAAGTCCGCACCTCTAACTAGGACGCCCTCTTTCCCCAAGTAGTACCGCCTACACTCAATTGTGGGGGTATATTCTCCTTCCTCTCTCACCTCTCATCCAACTCTGATGACCCACCCCTCTCTCGCGAAGGGTTTATGTTTAAACAAAGCAAAATGGCGAAGGGAGGTTAATGAAACAGATCCTAGACTTCAGTCTCTGATTATCCTCATTAAAAGCCCCGGGACTCAAAGACGGACCTTACCCCCACCTTCTGTGAATTTCCACGGACTCCAACTCTGTTAAAATAAAAAGGGTGCGGGGTCAAGACGCCCGTATTCTGTCTAAGAAGTATAAATGGTAAAGTCAAAGATTTACTACCAAACGACGAGACTTAGGAAAAGGTCAATTCAGAGAAACCCAAGTGACATCGTTAAAGTCTACTAAATATTGGTAACGGAAAAATTGTGTCGTTATGTTAATTTTAAGATTTAAATCCTTTGAAATAACATGATCAAAGACCTTTGTTGTCCCTTAATTATAATAATTACAAATATAAACAAATATAAAATGTATGACAATATAAAAATGTATGACAATAAAACAAATATAACCTCTTCCTTTACCGTTGGGTGAGGTCATGAGAACGGACCTTTTAAGGTACCTACCCCCTCGGACCATCCGATGTCAGGTACCCCAGTGTTTCTCAGTCTGTGCTGACTCGCTGAAGTAAAAGAAAGATATTAAGGAAAACCTCTTCCTTTACCGTTGGGTAAGGTCACAAGAACGGACCTTTTAGGGTACCTGTCTCCCTGGACTACCCGACGTCAGACACCCCAACGTTTCTCAGACTGTGGTGATTCGTTGATTGTGTGTGTGTAAAACAAATATATATGCGATTTATAAGAAACCTTGTAACTTGTCTATGAGTAAATTAATAACGTCATTGAAAGTACTCTATACGTGACAATTAGTGACACAAATATCTACTTCTACGATTCAGTGTCTTTCTAGCTCATTGAAGGAGTCTAATGTGTCGATCAAACAACGACTCAGTCCTATGGTTGGGTACGTCTGAGGTCTTAGGTACAAGAATTGATGTGATTCACTAATAAGTTGTTATACTTAGACTAAAAAGAAAATCCAACGTCCTAATACACAAAGTTGTAAATCGTTGAAAAATACAGAAATAGTGAGGTAAAAACCCACAGAAGGTCATGTAAAAACTCCGGAATAAGAGGTCTGAATTTAGTGACTTAAGAAAACTCGTAGAAGGAACTTTTCTAACAAGATTATTCCCGACACCCTCTTTATTTCCATTGATTCCATATTAAAGAGAGGAATTCCTAAAAATTTCCAATTTTTTTTTTCATGTTATCCGTTCACTAGTATCGATACGTATGTAATAACACACTTTTAAGTCTCTTCTCTCCCTAATGTAGTCAAACAGAAATAGTCCCTTCGGACAAACCTCATAAACCACCAACTCTAATCGAGATTAACTACTCATCGTAAAAAAAAAAAATTTCATTCTAGGTCTCCCACAATGATAATTATCAATCTTACTTTCGTACTCGTTTCAATTTCTATCCTTTGTCTTTCTACACACAACGTCTCGACATTTATCGGGTAAAGTAGACCTCGACTCCTTCACATACTCCCTCACCATCCTTCGTCCTGATATTTTACACAACGTCGGGTAGGTATAACATCTCTCGGAGTTTATAGAGGTCCTAAGCAGGTATTAAACCATTTGTCACCTCTCGGTAAATTTGTGACCAAGAACTAGAACCGACGTACCCCTTACGAGACGCCTCGTAAAGGTTATGTCTGCAGTCTCAAGAAAAATATGAGACGTTCACAACAGGTATCGGTCCCAACTCTCAGTGACGTTAACAGGTAAATCTCTTCCTCTTAATATACTAATAACCGAAACACATCTTTACACACTCTATCTTCACTATCTGGTAGTGTGGTTAACCCTCCGACCACATTCAGTATTTATAATTTTACTTGGATTTAACATTTACAGTAGGCTTTTCCTCTCCTCTTGTAGTCAAATTTTTATGAACTGAAGTGTTCACCAAAAATTTCACTGTGTACCCTCAAATCCCACTAATATAATGGAATTCAAAGTTTCGATTCATTGTCCCTTGTCATCACGGTAATCACCTGTGTCCTTCTCTGACTCCCTTAGATCTAAAACCTACTTTTTACTACCCAAAACACTAAAACACAAATTCTACTCTCGTTTCCATTCGACCACCACTATCGTACTTGATTTTACTTGTAACTCCAAACCTCTCATCATCCTTAATCTCCCAGTTTTCTTGTACATAGACTAAATGGATACATCTTGAGTACTAACGATGGACCTGACAGTCACTTTAAGGGGTCTACTCTCTCATATTACTCTGTTTCATCAGAATATTAAAAAAATTCAGTATTAATACAAGGTACGCTTTACGAACTGTGTGAAACAGTACACAGAAATCAGTACATTCTTTTGACTCAAAGTGCTTCAATGAGTTGAATGGAGCCTAGAATTTCACTGCAATTTTTCAGACACCTACACCTTTTTATAAGTATTATATAAGACTTCAATTACGTTTCAATCGTTGTTCTACATGTCATCATACTCTTCATACTAGATTACGATATCGATTATACATAAACACAAAGGTGACGACCTATACGATTAGTGAACTGTACTCACAAAAGTTATTTGAAATCATTGTCAGAATATTACATCCCAGAAATTAATACGAATGAGTCGTTTATTACGTTGACTCCGAATCTTCGTTTCTAATCAACAACGTTCAATGTGGTGAGGAATTTCGTAGTTTTCGTTTTACTCTTTCTGTTTTGTGTTCGTTCTTACAAACACTTACTTAAGAATTCCATGGACTCTACACCTATCCTGTCACAGATCTCTTGATCATGGTCCGTATAATAATATTATTTTAAACATATGAGAGAAAGTCCTAGATTTTGCTAAGGACATATTTTTTAATGGCTCCATTTTTTAATGATTAAACAATAATTTATTTAAGACGAATTGCACAAAACAAATCATAAAACAAAGACAAATAGAATCTGATTATGATACAAGACGACAATAAATCGTGAAAGTTTATCGACTGTATTAGAATCCATCGTGTTCACTATGCCAAACTCAAACGTCTATTTGTTGTACTAGGGATCTCTTCAATGTACTGAACAGAGTTTAATTTGTCGACCACTTACCACTTCCCGATCTTGGGTCAAAGAACGGCGAAATCTCAAGAAAGTGTCGTCAAATGATCTAATTTTTTGGATCCTTGAACGGAAATAAAAAGTATGACGAAAATTCTGAATTAACGACGCAGATGTACCCCCATGTGTCATATCACTAACTGTTAAAAAACGTTACGTCCTCTGAGTCCAAGTTAGGGACCCAGTCTTTCTAGGAAACCTCTTCCTTTACGGATGGTGAGGTGCCGATGTCGGGTACCTCAGTGTCTTTCAACCTATGTTGAAACGTTGATTGTGACGGTGCAAAACTCATCCGTTATATAAATATTTCAAGTTCTACGTTTTCAATTAACTTCCTGTGTCTCACTCCTCAAAGAATTGGGACAGTAGGTCGGTGTGCTAAGGACAGAGTCTCTGTGGGTGACAATTGGCAGTCTCTATGAGATACGTGGACGTGTAATTCAATTATCACTATGAAGAGTAAGGATTCGATTTTATAATTCGATTATGAAGAGAAAGGATTCGATTATTGTTAGTAGGTAAATAAACCCCTATATCATCTTTGTTGTTTGTAACGTAAAACGTCTATAAAATTCTATGTCCGTAAGGAGTCTCTCTAACACCCAAACCAAGGTCTGGTGACGTCATTTCACTTATAACTCTATTTCGCTCAGTATTAAAAAAGACAAAGGACAACGTATATTTTCAATACAAATGTGAGCTGACATCAAACAATTTACACATTATTGTACTACAGATTTTTTTGTCACATGTAGCAATCCATTTTTTATGGAATAACGATCTTTCACGATTGGGAGTAGACTCGGAAATTACTTAGAATTACAATAACGACCACCTCCTAGAACGGAGTCATAACTACCGACGACTGGTCAGACCCTTCACCAACGATTTCTAACCCCACTGACACCGTCACAGAGGACGTAATCGTCCGTCTATACTAAACTCACAAAGGGGTAATATTAAAAATTGTAAACCCCCGAGATCCTTAAGAGTGATTATTAAAGTATAAATTTAACGTCCCTGTTTAATACAATAAGAGTCACACATGTCTACTGTTGTAACTATAGTTAAGTATAAAAACTTATAATTAACAGATGGTCGGTGGAAGGTGAAACGTACGTGGTAACATAATTTAAAGTGTCATCGGTTTCCGAGTCGTCATTTCTTAGACGGACGTTACGTCCTCTGGGACCCAACCCTTCTAGGGGACCTCCTCCCGTACCCTTGGGTGAGGCCATAAGAGCGGACCTCTTAGGGTACCTGTCTCCTAGGACCGTCCGATGTTAGGTACCCTAGTGTCTCTCAACTTGTGCTGACTTTACTGAATGTGTGTGTTTACTCATGTTCATAGGGGTAAAAGTATAATTGACTCCGAATCGCTCCAAAACATTGACTACGTTCCATCGTATTTGTCATTTGTGGCCTCGGACTTGCCCTTGAGTCCAGAAAGAATGAAGTCTCGACACCAGAACTGGTAAGACAAATGAAGAACACATCCGTACCAACTCTCCTAACGGGACACTGGAGGTAGGAAAGACAGGACAAGAGAGTCGAATGTCACTAGAGGGGTGAGGTGAGAAGAATAATGGTATTGCAGAGTCGACTCCATGGTGAAGGAGGCCCTTCGGGAGGGACTGGGTAGATAGACTTAGATGGGGAGGAAAATATTCGAGAGAACATCGGGGTGTGTAGAGAATTACCGTCAAGAGTGTCAACATCACAATCTAAACACACTCCATTAGACTTACTATCGGTGAGAGGAAAATCTAACGTTTCAACACACTTCCGTCGTTGACCCAGAGAAAAAACGAAGAATACCGCCTTCTCAAAACGTTTGTACAATATCCTCGAATATAGTCACTAACTCAAGAGTACCAAAAAGTCTTTATATATACTCTTAATAGTAATACTAAAACTTCCATGTATAAAACTCTGTCACAAAATATTATGTAATTGAAAAAGAAAGATCACAACTCCCCGAGGTACGATAACAACACAGTCTATCTCTACCTCACGGACAGTAATTTCCATTTTGCGGCGTTAATGTACAGTCACGGTACAAACGAAAACTTATTTTTACATAAATATAAACCCATTATGTCTTTCGTTCGTTTTTTATTGGGTAAAGTCATGTAAGTCCAACACACAACTTCCTATCCAACCTTAGATTAATATATAGTTGATAAAGTACTATCCTACGTCTCAAATTTATTCCTAAATAACTTCCGGGTCAAAGGGTAATTTCTGTAAAATACATATTACATTTGTTAATCATTTAGACTTAGTACTCTTACTCGTATATACGTCGATCTGTATAATATGGGTGCCTGAGGGGGTCGTATATAAAAAGTAGTCATAACGACCACCAAAATCCTATTTGTCGGTATGTAAACTTAATTGTATTTAAATAACAAAACAAATGAGAAAGAATAAGAAGGAATAACCTTTATTCTAAAACTTTTTGAAAATTGAAGTGTCAATGAAATCAATTGGTCTTAGATCGTTTTTAAAAACGAATTTCTTTTCAACCAATTGGATTTTGTTTCCTTTCTTTTCCAAAGAAAAACGGATTCCCAAATTGAGAAAAAAAAAAAAAACTCATATACACTATACTGTCTTTCCAATTTATTACAAGACGTATAAAACAAATGTTATATAAGAGGTGGACTCCAATAGTATATAAAGTCTATTAAAGTCTGAAATCTTAAGTTAGTTTCAAATCTTCAATCGATTACATCAAGAAAGTAAAATAATTACTTTTGCCAGTTCACGTTTCTCATGTAACAGTCGAGGTTCAATGAGTACTCAGTCACTGTTCTACCAGTATCTTGGGTAGTAGAAGACTATACACTATGTCACACGAAGGATTGGGTCGTGTCTTGTATCCATCGGTACCCGTTTAGTGAAGGAAAAGAGTCAAGGTATTGCTCCTGAAACTTGTTTTATTAGAGTCTAAAAGGTCGAGGTCACAAGAAAAACTCCTAGAGACAATTTTGGAATTCGAGTCGTGAATACCATGTTGGTTGAGGTGTATCTGGAAAGTCACTCACATTTTTTGAAAATAGTCACCGGTCCACATCTTAATAGTAGTAGATGTTTACTACGAAGACACCCAAAACATTCTCGTTTCCAATTTTCGAAAAAAGGTCATAAGAGTGAATCGAGTATCAATTGGTCTTATAAGTTGAATAATTAACATGACTATTAGTATTGGACAAAATTCAATCTATAATTCTTCTATCTCTGCCAATCATAAGTAAACTTTAAAAAACTTTTTAACACTCTTGGTCATAAAAAAGGGAATCAACACTAACTTACCAAAAAGAGTGGATTTGACTACTCTGGGTTAATCATAATACTTGAAGTCACAACACTTCGCACTGAGAACACGAAAAAAAAGGGATGTTCAAATACAAAAACAAAAAAAAAATTTGATGAGATTTACAGAAGAGTGACATATAGGATGTATTAAAAATGAATTTAGTGAACATAAAGGTCACCGGTTACTATTACGAGGTCTCGTACGAAACTCTGGACCAAAGAATAGTTGAAAACGGGAACGCTGTCTGGTTCCCTCGTTTGAGCCTGAAAGTTTTTTATTTTCATAGTAGACAATGATATTGTGGATGGTCCATTCAAGTATTAATAGTTTACCAAACGACTACTAAAGTTGATAATAAGAGAGAAGAAACATCTTATCAAACAAAATTATTAAGATTTAAAACCACAGGTTTCACTACCTTAAAATTGTAGAAGTGGAAGTTTAACCAATACAATTTGACATCACTAAAAAAAAGTGTAAAATGAAGTCCTTAATTATACTTGTTAATCTAATTTTCTAACTTATCATTTTATATATAATAGGATTTTTCCCATTCAGTCCAGTGACAATAATTATGGAGGTCATCTACCACGGGAATCGAATAAATTGTTGACACTAAAGAGTTTACTGTGTGACCAACAACGACACTGTCTATGTCCTAAAAGGAACTTTCAGTTTACTATCAATAAATGTAAACAATAACGATGATTAGGGTAGAAAACCGAACTTTATATATTTATATATTTTATTTACTCCAATAATAAACACCCTCTCTTTAATCAACGAAGTCTAGAGAACTAGCGGTCGACATAAAAGAAATCTTACTTAGTCATTGAAGAAGTGTCATCATTTCTTAGACGGACGGCTACGTCCTCTGTGCTCTCTGTGACAAAGTCAAGGACCCAGACCTTCTAGGGGACCTCATCCTGTACCGTTGAGTGAGGTCATAACTCGTTAACTCGTATGTGACGAAAGGTATCTCGTCTCAAAGGGTCCCAAATTCAGTACGTGATGGTTACTATGTATACACAATGAAAAATAAAATTTCCAATACATAAAATGATAGATAATCCGTCTTCTATTGGTCGAGTAGACTGGAAATTAAATCAGTCATTTCCAATCCAACTTCGATTTAAAAAATTTTTCTATCGACTAAAATTCAATTGAATTTACATTCAATTAAATTTAATATCACCATGTCTCCTCCGTTTTCTAACTCTGCAATATTGGTGAACTTACTGACTCTCTATTACGGAAATCGAGGAATTAATAGTTTATAAATAACTCGGGGATGATACATTAACTGTGAAACGTCCCGAAATCTTCTATTTTTTTCTACTCCTTCTGTGTCGGGGTGGAATCTTTGAAAGGTCTGATTCACTATAATTACAGAGATTCTATTAATCATTCAGACAAAATGCCTTTATGAATAAAAGTCGAGAAAGTGGAAAGTACTGCATTATGGTACTACAGTTCGATTATAGAACGTGTAAATTTCAAAAATCTTTCTAATTCTATAAACTAAACTTAATATGGTGGAAAAGTGATATATTGTAATATGAAATCTAGAACAAGAGAAAAATCCACCAAGTTAAGTTAGCAAATGGAAACCATCACTCAAAGTATCGGTCGTCGTTACGATTATGTCCATACAAAATTAATGGAATTTATGTCGAAAATTAGAAATATTATGACCTAGACTTGTCAGATTATACTATACTTATGTCTAAATCTCATTCTTTTGGAATTACGTACCGGGTCGCGATGGTAGATAAGGAACAAAAGACCTTTATATTGAAGAGACTTAACAAATATAAATAACAAATATAACATAACAAATATAGACATATTACCTCGATTCTTGACGAAAGAACTAGAATACGATAAAAAAATCAAGTCTACTCTACTACATATCTATTCACTAGTAAATGCTATCTTTCCTTTTAATTTACAATAAAAGTGGAGAAATTATGTCATAGAACGAGTGTAATGTTGTCAAAGTCTTTCGTCTTTTTTTTTTTTCACCCCTTTTATTGGTTTGTTTTGTATTTTTACTAGTGTCTACTTAAGTCAAGGTACTCCTGGTTAGATATTTTAAAACTTGTTATCACCCGTTCCATTTACATAAACCCTTAAACTTCTCACACTGATCCTACTTATATGAGTTAAGAAAAAGTTTCACCTTCTTAAACTCCCGTTTGTGAACCTTCGACATGAAAGATCTCTCGTAACATTCTAGAGTAATATAGGTCACCAGAAGTGACCGATAAAAACACATTTTAGTATTGTCATAAGTCAACTTAATGTTAAAAAAAAATGAGACAAAATCAAATTCACCTTAAAAAATTTCCAGACAGAGGTCCAAAGTGGTGACAATCTTGACGAAATGAAAAGACAAGACAAAAAAAGAAAGGTTCTATAAACTCGGTCAAAACAAAGATTGACATTATGACTTCGGACATAAATCTAACGAGTACAAATTTTACACCCCAAATCTAAATTACTTGACAACCCACAGAAAGTAAAGATTTACAAAAGTTCGGTATTTTATGACATACACTTTTGAGAAACATATCCTATCATCACCACAGCCATAAAATTTATACAATTTGGAGTCAACACTATTTAGTGATAGTATGATATTTTAGTAGTCAACAATATTTAATACTATTAGAGGTCTTAACATAAGATCATGCATCTTGTAAAGGAACACTTAGGGTCCACGAAACTTACGACACACTCTGTTCTTCTAGAAATCAACTCGTTTTTTGTTCGTCATAAATTCTATATATCGGAAGATGGGATCCTTTGATTGTTCGACCTACACGACTAAAGATCTAATCGAACGAAGAAAGTCACACACAAAATATCAGGACACTCCGTAGAAATTTTGTAAAAACGGAAACTTTATAGGTAAACACGGAATCGAAATGACTTAAATATTATTCATAGACTAATAAAGAAACGATAGATAGACAAAAAACTATTTCAAGTAATTTTAACCCAGTCCTTTTCCAGAAATAAAAAAAAAAATCATTTTTAGTACACATCATAAGAACTTGACCACGTTTAAAACTTTATTACTCCATATTTACTTAATTTCAAAAAGTATTTTGAGGTCGTTTTCATATTGTGTATATATTAAGTAAAATGTAGAAGATTATGTATATTACCAAAATAAATAAATGTAATTATTATCTACTTTCATTTGAAGTATTATTGACACAAAAGTTAATGAAACAAGTCTTAGTGTCATAAAACAAAATTCATATCAATACCTTTTACTCGATACAGAGTAAATGAAAAATCATATATTTAAAACTACTCGTAAAAAGATTACAAGTTTAAAGAATTAGAGAAACGAAATCCTGATTAACAGTCGGACCTTTTCCTTGAACGAGGTAATAAACTTCTTAACTCTGTTCAACACCTTCAAAGAATTAGACCTTAAAAGAAGTAGTATAGTCTGTGTCATAGTTAGGTCGTTAGAAATCCGGTGTCACTGTGAACATAGGTACATGAGTTCCTGGGGGAAAAAGGTGAAATGAGATCTTTTTCTCGGAATGTCTATCTTAAATACGTATCCAACTACCAATAGAAAAAAACACATCCATTCTAGACCCCTATGGTGTCTTTACCAAATCAGATAGTGTCGAGGGCACCTCAATCAGGTCAGTGGTTTATGCGTACAAATCAACATTATATAATACTTTTATTATGCCTAGGTTTAAGGTAAACTAAATTTGTCAACAAAAAGGTAACTCTTTATATATATATAAATATATAAATGAAATGAAAACTTTTAGATAAACTCTATTAAAAATAATTATATTTTTAATAGAATAACTATTATTATAATCTAAAATAATCTCTTAGGATTGGGATAACTTAAATTTCTAGAGTTATACTAAACTAAATAATAAAAGTTTATTAAATAACTAGTCATTTCCAAATAAAATAAGATTTTAAAACATTAATTACTGAACATTAACTTTCTCTTACAGAAAAACTAAAGAGATTTTAAGCTATTAATAAATGTATAATGTATGATATATTTATATGTATAGATATAAATATATATAATAAATATATATTATAATAGGATATAATAAATATATTCACCAATCTATAAAATGTAATATACAAGACACTTCATAGTTGCTAAAAAAAGTAAGATATATGCTTTTAATATAAAAATAAGATATGGCAAATAAACTGATGAATACAAAAATATAAAAAAAGGTTTATGACAAATAAAAGAGAAATTACAGGTGACTAAGGAACTTACAGATACACAGCTAGAATTAAAGCATATTGAGGAATCTTGTTCTCCTTGGAAATCTCCTATTTTTGTTATTAAAAAGAAATCTAGCAAATGGCGTCTCCTAACAGGCCTTAGAAATGTTAATACATCTATAAAACCTCTGGGTACATTACAACTAGTAAATCTCCAATGACCCTGGGAAGAAGGTCCCATGGTTGGCCTTGCTTTCAGATTACCTCAATTTTGTGTTATTCTGGATTCATTTTAATCATAGTGCCTACAAGTGGAAACAAATCAAATTTCATTTTACAAATATATTAAAATAGGGGGAATTGTCAGGAAGCATTTAACAGGAGGCTTCCTGTGTGCTGTTTTGAATCTATCAGGAATCCTCTGTTCCTTATTAATTTCTGAATATTCAGGAATTAAGAGGAGAGAAAAGCCTCTCCTGGGGCTGAGGGATCCAGGCATTTCCTTCATTAGTTTTTCAATATGGTGACAAGTACCCTCTTCCTTCTTGTGAACCATTTGGTAAAAGTGATTGTTTACAACTCTCTCTCTTTAATATGGATCGCCTATGTTTTGTAAGTCTGGAATTTTAATCTTTATTTTTGCTGAGAATAACTACAGTATATATGCCCACACCATGCTGATTAAAACACCTTTGCTCCATCAGAGCTTGGGTCCCCTGTCTTTCTTTCTTTCTTTCTTTCTCTCTCTCTCTATCTCTCTATTTCTGGTTGATTTCCTGGAACGTGAAAGCCGGCTGCGTAACCCAAGAAATATTAGCCTCTCTCCTTTCACTTTCTCATTGTCGACTCTGGACTACCAGGTTCTGGTCCATTAAAGGACCTCAATAGCTTTTGGAGGAGGAAAAGAGTCAAAAAGTAAATGATTTGCTATCCCCATGAATGCTTTTTCCAGTTTTATACATAAACAGGTCATTTGATTCTTTGATTAGATTTGCTTGTTTTGGGGGGTTTTTTTGGAAGCCATTTTATTATTGACGTTTCCTTCTACAGAATTTAAAACCAGAGATTCTATTTCTAAACTGGTAACTGCTGCTGCTGCTAAGTCGCTTCACTTGTGTCTGACTCTGTGCANGAAAAATAATGCCTGTTTTTGCCCTACTCACAGTGATCACATAGTAAATGGGGTCTAGGCAGGGTTCCACTAGCATATTCTGCAACTACTTGACTACATTTCTCTCAAAATATAACTAAAGTGCAGAAATTTATTTTTGAGGTTGAGACATTACGTTTGTGAAGGAGACATATCTAGAGCCTCAGAGTGAGGGAGTAGGCACGTGGTAGCTCAAATCATACTAGCTGGAGGGTAAGCTGCTACAGGAAATTATGGGCACCCTAGGCACAAAGGAGAGCTGCAGGCCGATGGTCTGTGATCATGGCTGTACTGAATCCACTCCAGCAGTCCCCTGTGGTCCATGTAGGGCTCATCTGCCATATTGGTAGTCTAGCTACTCTGAGTGTAACTGCATTCCACGATGAATTAAATTACCTTGCTTTTTTCAGGAAGCATTTAACAGGAGGCTTCCTGTGTGCTGTTTTGAATCTGTCAGAAATCTTCTGTTCCTTATTAATTCCTGAATATTCAGGAATTAAGAGGAGAGGCAAGCCTCTCCTGGGGCTGAGGGATCCAGGCATTTCCTTCATTAGTCTTTCAATAAGGTGACAAGTACCCTCTTCCATCTTGTGAACTATACGGTGAAAGTGATTGTTTACAACTCTCTTTCTCTTTAATATGGATCGCCTATGTTTTGTAAGCCTTGAATTTTAATCTTTATTTTTGCTGAGAATAACTACAGTGTATATGCCCACACCATGTTGATTAAAACACCTTTGCTCCATTAGAGCTTGGGTCCCAGCATCTTTCTTTCTTTCTTTCTTTCTCTCTCTCTATTTCTGGCTAATTTCCTGGAATGCGAAAGCTGGCTGCATAACCCAGGAAATATTAGCCTCTCTCCTTCTTTCACTTCCTCATCGTCGACTCCTCTGGTCCATTAAAGGACCTCAACAAGTGGCGACCAGAACAGGAGCTTGGTACATGTGGCGGATTCGGACAGAGTGACCCCAGGGCCTATTGAGGCCGGTAAGTACTAAGACACGGGTCAATCAGCTGGAAAGCCCCCTCACTTTTCTACTTTACTTAAAGTTCAGGGACTTTCGGTTTCGCGCCAATGAGTAGAGGCTTGCCTTCAAACAATAGTTTAACATAATCCCTGGTGCCTTGATAAAGACAGTTTTAACTTAGAAATTTGGCACCAAGTCAAAGAGAATGTTGAATAGCCATCAGACAGGGAAAAAAATATTCCGATTGATTTCTGGAAAAATTTTCCTACAAGCTCTGCCCTGGCTGCTCCAAATGCTTCTCCTGTGCCAACAGGTGTGAATCTAAAAGTCTCTCCTTTACTAGGACCTAATGAAATTACCTACTGGATGGAGGTGAGTTTGAGTGAACTCCAGGAGTTGGTGATGGACAGGGAGGCCTGGGGTGCTGCGATTCACGGGGTCACAAAGAGTCGGATACGACTGAGCGACTGAACTGAATGAAATTTATGCTGATGTTTTAGCTAGATTAGAAACTGCTATTTCCCATACTGTAATCGGAGAAAAAGATAAAGGGCAACTAGAGAAACTACTTGCTTATGAAAACGCAAGTCAGGAAAGTCAAAAGGCTATAGCTCCAATTCGTGAGACAGGGACTCTTATTGATTATTTGAATGCTTGTTACAATCTAGGGGCTTCCCTGATGGCTCAGAGGTTAAAGCGTCTGCCTGCAATGCGGAAGATGTGGGTTCGATTCCTGGGTTGGGAAGATCCCCTGGAGAAGGAAATGGCAACCCACTCCAGTATTCTTGCCTGGAGAACCCCATGGACGGAGGAGCCTGGTGGGCCACAGTCCACGGGTCACAAAGAGTCGGACACGACTGAGAGACTTCATAATGGCAACCCACTCCAGTACTCTTGCCTGGAGAATCCCAGGGACGGCGGAGCCCGGTGGGCTGCCATCTATGGGGTCGCACAGAGTCGGACACGACTGAAGCGACTTAGCAGCAGCAGCAGTTGCAATCTAAGATCAGAAACTGAAAAGATGTAAATGCTAGCTGAAACAATGGTTGCTGCCTTAAGAAAGGGAAATGAAGGATGCTTTACGTGTGGAAATAAGAACCATTTAAAAGGGGACTGCCCTAAGAAAGCTAATTTTAAAAAACAACCCTCCAAAAATCTGCCCTGGCTACTGCTGATGTAGAAGAATGCATTGGGCCAAAGATTGTAAATCTAAATTTGACATTGAAAGAAAACCTATCCTGGAAAACTCCAAGCAGGGACCCCCCCAGGTCCCCTTCAACAAAAACCAGGGACAAATTCTATCTTTTCCCTGAAACCCTCAACATCTGGCAGTGCTGCCATTGATATACCAGCTTTGTTTTTAGATAATATGAAGTTAATGAGCTCTATTTAAATTCAAATTCATGTGAACTAAAAGATATTCAATATTAAATATAATGTTCATTTAAATATAAATATAATTTAAATATAATTGTTTCCTAATCTAATTAAGTCATCAACATTATATAATACTTTCATTATGTCTAGGTTTAAGGTAAACTAAATTTGTCAACAAAAAGCTAAGTCTTTATATATATATAAATATATAAATGAAATGAAAACTTTTAAATAAACTCTATTAAAAATAATTATATTTTTATTAATCTATTATTATAGCCTAAAATAATCTCTTAGGATTGGTATAACTTAAATTTCTAGAGTTATACTAAACTAAATAATAAAAGTTTATTAAATAGCTAGTCATTTCCAAAATAAGATTTTAAAACATTAATTACTGAACATTAACTTTCTCTTACAAAAAGTTTTTCTTACAGAAAAACTAAAGAGATTTTAAACTATTAATAAATATATAATGTATGATATATTTATATGTATAGATATAAATGTATAATAAATATATATTATAATGGGATATAATAAATATATTCACCAATCTATAAAATGATAATATACAAGACACTTCATAGTTGCTAAAAAGAAGATATATGCTTTTAATAAAAAAAAGATATGGCAAATAAAATGATGAATACAGAAATATAAAAAAAGGTTTATGACAAATAAAAGAGAAATTACAGGTCACTAAGGAACTTATAGATACACAGCTAGAATTAAAGCATATTGAGGAATCTTGTTCTCCTTGGAACTCTCCTATTTTTGTTATAAAAAAGAAATCTAGCAAATGGTGTCTCCTAACAGACCTTAGAAAAGTTAATACATCTATAAAACCTCTGGGTGCATTACAACCGGTAAATCTCCAATGACCCTGGGAAGAAGGTCCCATGGTTGGACTTGCTTCCATAGTGCCTACAACTGGAAACAAATCAAATTTCATTTTACAAAGATAATAAAATAGGGGGAATTGTCAGGAAGCATTTAACAGGAGGCTTCCTGTGTGCTGTTTTGAATCTATCAGGAATCCTCTGTTTCTTATTAATTTCTGAATATTCAGGAATTAAGTGGAGAGGCAAGCCTTTCCTGGGGCTGAGGGATCCAGGTATTTCCTTCATTAGTTTTTCAATACGGTGACAAGTACCCTCTTCCTTCTTGTGAACCATATGGTAAAAGTGATTGTTTACAACTCTCTCTCTCTAATATGGATCGCCTATGTTTTGTAAGTCTGGAATTTTAATCTTTATTTTTGCTGAGAATAACTACAGTATATATGCCCACACCATGTTGATGAAAACACCTTTGCTCCATCAGAGCTTGGGTCCCCCTGTGTTTCCTTCTTTCTCTTTCTCTCTCTCTATCTCTCTATTTCTGGCTGATTTCCTGGAACATGAAAGCCAGCTGCCTAACCTAGGAAATATTAGCCTCTCTCCTTCTTTCACTTTCTCATCGTCAACTCCAGACTATCAGGTTCAGGTCCATTAAAGGACCTCAATAGCTTTTGATGAGGAGGAAAAGAGTCAAAAAGTAAATGATTTGCTATCTCCATGAATGCTTTTTCCAATTTTATACATAAACAGGTCATTTGATTCTTTGATTAGATTTGCTTTTTTTTTTTTTTAAGCCATTTTATTATTGACGTTTCCTTCTACAGAATTTAAAACCAGAGATTCTATTTCTAAACTGGTAACTGCTGCTGCTGCTAAGTCGCTTCACTTGTGTCCGACTCTGTGCAACTCCATAGACAGCAGCCCACCAGGCTCCTCTGTCCCTGGGATTATCCAGGCAATAATATTTGAGTGGGTTGCCATTTCCTTCTCCAATGCCTGAAAGTGAAAAGTAAAAGTGAAGTCGCTCAGCTGTGTCCGACTCTTAGCAACCCCATGGACTGTAGCCCACTGGACTCCTCCGTCCATATGATCCTCCAGGCAAGAATACTGGAGTGGGTTGCCATTTCCTTTTCCAATGCATGAAAGTGAAAAGTGAAAGTGAAGTCGCTCAGTTGTGTCCAACTCTTAGCGACCCCATGGACTGTAGCCCACCAGGCTCCTCCGTCCATATGATCCTCCAGGCAAGAATACTGGAGTGGGTTGCCATTTCCTTCTCCAAAACTGGTAACTGACTACTTTCCAAAAAATAAATTAACATAGATCTACTTATAACCTATATCATGCCTTTTGCAAGAAATGAATAAGGTATTTGAATTGCTCCAAGATGAAAATTGGTGTTTGTGTGTATGTGTGTATGTTTGTGTAATGTGTCTCTGCGTGATATCTTATACATATGACTCCTACATCCAAAATTTTATGAAAAATGAGAAGTCTCAGATCAAGTATAAAAGGGAGTGGTTGTAGGAAACCATGTAGATACAAGGGCTTTAAATCAGTTGTGAAGAACCCTTTAAGCAGTCATTGTGTGACCCTGAAGTCAAAGTCAAGGGTTGGTCAGTCATGTCCAACTCTGTGCGACCCATGGACTGGAGCCTGCCAGGCTTCTCTCTCCATGGAATTCTCCAGGCAAGAATACTGGAGTGGGTTGGCATTCTTTCTCCAGGGGATCTTCCCAACCCAGGGATTAAACCCCAGTCTCTTGTACTGCAGACAGATTTCTTACCACCTGAGCCACCAGGGAAGCCCGTGTGACCCTAAGTGCCTTTGCCCATGCATCACTGTTGTCATCTATAAAATGAGGATGATACCTCCTCCCTTGAGAGTCAGATATGAAGATCAAATGAGAAAATGAAAAGGAAATACCAATGAAAGAATAAATACTACAAAATTATGTTATAGTAAAATTTTCTTTGTGATTTGAGTACTGATATAAGTTAAATTACAGTACAACTTAGTTAGCAACCTACTTATCACTAACACAATTTTGAAATGATCTAAATTCCTCCAGAGAGTTATTTATTTACAAAGTACAATTTGTGCTGCTTTTACGGGTTTATTTTTAATCAATAGTTTACGATTTGATACTTCAGAAGTATTTCTCTTCAGCATACATTTACTAAACATTTAATAACAACACTGTGGTAAACATACTGGAAAAAGGGATAAAAGTAACCACTGCCTTCAAGTCACTGATGGTTCTGTATTATAAGACACTCATACAAAAAGAACTACAATACAGGGATGGATGTGACATCTGCTCAGACAATCCAAAAGACTATAGATTCAAGGCATAGAGACCTCACTTATGACTGGAAGACTGGGGGAAGCCCTCTGAGAGCAGGTCACTCCCAAGTTGGGCCTTGGGAGACTGTATGACTACAACATGAACAACGGGTAAAAGACATTGTAGAAATTGGAACTGTGCATAAGAACCTGTAAAAGAGAAAACAACTTCCAGATAGTAAGCAGGAAAAGAATTATTTTGCAAGGGGCAGATTGTGTTTGTATAGAGTAACGAGTGAGTTCAAAGGTCTTGACTGTAAAATATTTTCTGTGTAAACAAGAGTGCAAGAATGTTTACATTTAAAGAGAACTGGGTTTTCCTAGGATGCTGTATTCCCTTTCCTGAGTCTTACTATATGATATTGCTATGCAATATCACCTAGTAGTAATTGATATAAACTAACAATAAGTTTGGTTGAAATTATTAAAGTTGCTTGGTAGACTGACTAAAATCAGTCAGTTACAAAGCATCTGAAAAACAGTGTTGGAGTGTTTGACTTTGAAGCCACTTTCTAGCTCTGTGAGTCCATCCGTGCATCTCTGTACACTGAGTGCAGAGCTGATGGGACTAGGGTTATGGGTTCTGAAACAACATGACCCAAATAATTTTTATAGAACTCTGAAACTGACCCTTAAATAGGTCTCCTTTAAAATTCTTCAGCTGAATAGCTCACTCCTATCCACAGGGAATATTCAAATAAAAGTATCCTATTGGTCATTAGTAGTAAGAGAGTACCAAAATTCACCCATCATTAGCCTAGAAAAACAATAGTTCCTACATTATTGATGGTGGACTGAAGCTTCATGTTGATAAGAAAAGATAAGCATGCTGAGAATTTAAAACTTACATTCTTCTCCATTTGAAGCATGAGGCCAATGCAATGTTACATACAATGGTGCATCCAAGAAAATATAATCTGAAAATTAAATAACCCATAGATTTTCAAGCATTTTAAATTTAGTGTTCTCTAAAAATTTAAAGACCAACGTCACCATATTGTGGGTGAAAATGCAAAAGTTGAATCTAATTTCTTGCTGTTGCTATTCAGTCACTAAGTTATGTCTGACTTTTGGTACCCCAAAGACTGCAGCATGCGAGGCTTCTCTGTCCGTCACTATCTCCCTGAGTTTGCTCAAACTCATGTCAACTGAGTCAGTGATGTTATCCAATGATCAAATCTTCTGTTGTCCCCTTCTCCTGCCCTCAGTCTTTCCCAGTATAAGGATCTTTTCAATAAGTCAGCATCTGGTGGCAAAAAATTGGAGCTTCAGCTTCATATGTCTTTCCAATGAATATTCAGGGTTGATATCCTTTAAGATTAACTAGTTTGATTTCCTTGCTGTCCAAGGGACTCTCAAGAGTCTTCTCCAGCACAACAGTTTGAAAGCATCAATTCATTGGTACTCAGCATTGTTTATGGTACAAATTTCACATCTGTTCATGACTACTGGGAAAACCATAGCTTTGACAACGTCGACCTTCATCGGCAAAGTGGTGTCTCTGCTTTTTAATATGATGTCTTAAGCCTGGCGTGCTGCAGTCCTTGGGGTCACAAAAGTCAGACACAACTTAGCGACTGAACAGCAACAACAACAAGAACAAGAAATAAGATTCACCTTTTCATTTTCACCTACAATATGGTGACGTTGGTCTTTAAATTTTTTGAGAACACTAAATTTAAAACGCTTGAAAATCTGAGTTATTTAACTTTCACTTTATATTTTCTTGCATACACCATTGTATGAAACATTGCATTAGCCTCATGCTTCAATGGAGAAGAATGTAAGTTTTAAACCTAATATGGTGTCTAGGTTTGTTATCATATTAAATGTGAAATGGGAAAGACTAGAGATTTCTTCAAGAAAATTAGAGATATCAGGAGAACATTTCAAGCAAAGATGGGCACAATAAAAGATACAAATGGCAAGGACCGAACAGAAGTAGAAAATATTAAGAAGAGGTGGCAAGAATACATAGAAGAACTGTACAAAAAAGGTCTTAATGACCCAGATAATCACGATGGTGTGATCACTCACCTAGAGCCAGACATCATGGAGAGTGAAGTCAAGTAGGCCTTAGGAAGCATCACTACAAACAAAGCTAGTGGAGGTGATGGAATTCCAGTTGAGCTCTTTCAAATCCTAAAAGATGATGCTGTGAAAGTGCTGCATTCAGTATGCCAGCAAATTTGGAAAACTCAGCAATGGCCACAGGACTGGAAAATGTCAGTTTTCATTCCAATCCCAAAGAAAGGCAAAGTCAAAGAATGTTTAAACTACCCCACAATTACACTCATCTCACACATTAGCAAAGTAATACTGAAAATTCTCTAAGTTAGGCTTCAACAGTATATGAACCAAGAACTGCCAGATGTTCACGTTGGATTTAGAAAAGGTAGAGGAACAAGAGATCAAATTGCCAACATCCATAGGATCCTCAAAAAAGCAAAAAATTCGAGAAAAATATCTACGTCTGCTTCATTGACTATGCTAAAGCCTTTAACTGTGTGAATCACAACAAACTGTGGAAAATTCTTCAAGAGATGGGAATACCAGACAACCTGACCTGCCTCCTGAGAAATCTGTATGCAGGCCAAGAAGCAACAGTTAGAACTGGGCATGGAACAACAGACTGGTTCCAAATCATAAAAGGAGTACGTCAAGTCTGTATATTGTCACCCTGCTTATTTAACTTATATGCAGAGTACATCTTGAGAAATGCCAGGCTGGATGAAACACAAGCTGGAATCAAGATTGCCGGGAGAAATATCAATAACCTCAGATATGCAGATGACACCACCCTTATGGTAGAAAGTGAAGAAGAACTAAAGACCTTTTGTGAAAGTGAAAGAGGAGAGTGAAAACCTGTCTTAAAAATCAACATTCAAGAAATGAAGATCATGGCATCTGGTCCCATCACTTCATGGCAAATAGTTGGGGGAAAATGAAAACAGTGGCAAATTTTATTTTCTTGAGCTCCAAAATCTCTGCAGATGGTGACAACAGCCATGAAATTAAGATGCTTATTCCGTGGAAGAAAAGCTATGACAAGCCTAGACAGCATATTAAGAAGCAGAGATATTACTTTCCTGGCAAAAGCCCATCTAGTCAAAGCTATGGTTTTTCCAGTAGTCATGTGTGGATGTGAGGGTTGGATCATAAGGAAAGCTGAGTGCTGAAGAATTGATGCTTTTGAATTGTGGTGTTGGAGAAGACTCTTGAGAGTCTCTTGGTCTTCGAGGAGATTAAACCTGACAATCCTAAAGGAAATCAGTCCTGAATATCCATTGAAAAGACTGATGGTGAAGCTAAAGCGCCAATACTTTGGCCCCCTGATGTAAAGAACTGACTCATTGGAAAAGACCCTGATGCTGGGAAAGACTGGATTGCATCACCAACTCAATGGACATGAGCTTGAGCAAGCCCTGGGTTTTGGTGATGGACAGGGAAGCCTGGCAAGCTGCAGTCCATGGGATCACACACAGTCAGACATGACTGAGCATTAGAACCGAACTGAACCAAGGTTTGTCATAGCTTTTCTTTCAAGGATCAAGTGTCCTTTAGTTTTGTGGCTGCAGTCACCATCCACAGTGATTTTGGAGACCGAGAAAATAAAATTTACCACTGTTTCCATTTTTTCCTGATCGATTTGCCTTGAAGAGATAGGACCAGATGCCATGATCTACTTTTTTTGAATGTTGAGTTTTAAGCTAGCTTTTTCACTCTCCTCTTTCACCTTCATCAAGAGGTCTTTAGTTCCTCTTCGCTTTCTGCCATTAGGGTGGTATCATATGCATATCTGAAGTTGTTGATATTTCTCCTGGCATCTTGGTTCCAGATTGTGATTCATCCAGCCCGGCATTTTGCATGATCTACTCCACATATAAGATAAATAAGCAGGGTAACAATATACAGCCTTGATGAACTCCTTTCCCAATTTGGCACCATTCGGTTGTTCCATGTCCAGTTCTAACTGTTGCTTCTTGACCTGCATCCGGGTCTCTGAGGAGGCAGGTAAAGTGGTCTGGTAGTCCCATCTCTTAAAGAATTTTCCACAGCCTGTTGTGATCCACACAGTCAAAGGGTTTAGAGCAGACAATGAAGCAGATGTAGATATTTTTCTGAAATTCTCTTATTTTTTTTATGATCCAACAGATGTTGGAAATTTGATTTCTGGTTCATCTGGCTTCTCTAAATCAAGCTTGTATGTCTGGAAGTTTTTGGATCATGTACTCTTGGAGCCTAACTTGAAGGATTTTGAGAATTATCTTCCTAGCATATGAAATGAGTACAATTGTGTGGTCATTTGAATATTCTTTGTCACTGCTCTTCTTTGGGGTTGGAATGAAAACTGACCTTTTCCAGTCCTGCGGCCACTGCCAAGTTTTCCAAATTTGCTGGCATATTGAGTGCAGCACTTTCACAGCATCATCTTTTAGAATTTGAAATAGTTCAAATGGAATTTTGTCACCTCCACTAGCTTTGCTTGTAGTAAGACTTCCTCAGGTCCACTTGATTTCATATTCCAGAATGTCTGGCTCTAGGTGAGTGACCACACCATCATGGTTATTGGGTCATTAAGACCTTTTTGTATAGTTCTTCTCTGTATTCTTGTCACTTTTTCTCGATCTCTTCTACTTCTATTAGGTCCTTGCCATTTCTGTCCTTTATTGTGCCCATATTTGCATGAAATGTTCCCTTGATATCTTTAATTTTCTTGAAGAGATCTCTAGTCATTCCCATTCTATTTTTTTTCCTCGTTTTGTTTGATCTGTTCACTTAAGAAGACTTTCTTATCTCTCCTTACTATTATTTGGAACTCTGCATTCAGATGGATATATCTTTCTTTTTCTCTTTTCCCTGTCACTTCTCTTCTTTTCTCAGCTATTTGTAAGGCCTCCCCAGACAACCATTTTGCCTTCTTGCATTTCTTTTTCTTTGGGGTGATTTTGGTCCCTGTCTCCTATACAATGTTATGAACTTCCATCCACAGTTCTTCAGGCAGTCTGTCTAACAGATCTAACCCCTTGAATCTATTTGTCACTTTTACTGTATAATTATAAGTGATTTTATTTAGGTCATACTGAATTTAGGAGTTTTCCCTACTTTCTTCAGTTTAAGCCTGAATTTTGCAAAAATGAGTTCATGATCTGAACCACGGTCAGCTCCTGGTCTTACTTTTGCTGACTGTATAGAGTTTCTCCACCTTTAGCTGCAAATACAGTCAGTCTGATTTCAGTACTGACCATCTGGGATGTCCATGTGCAGAGTCATCTCTTCTGTTGTTGGAAGAGGGTCTTTGTTATGATCAGTGTGTTCTCCTGGCAAAACTCTGTTAGCCTTTGCCCTGCTTCATTTTGTACTCCAAGATCACACTTGCCTGTTACTCCAGGTTATCTCTGGACTTCCTACATTTGCATTCCAATCCCCTGTGATGAAAAGGGCATATACTTTTGGTGTTAGTTCTAGAAGGTCTTGTAGGCCTTCATAGAACTGTTCTACTTCAGCTTCTTCGGCATTAGTGGTTGGGGCATAGGTTTGGATTACTGTGATATTGAATGCTTTGCCTTGGAAATGAACCGAGATGAAATAGGCATTGATGCTAATTTGATGGAGAACATGCTATTACTGCTGAAGTGGCCACTTTTGCAGAGTTTACAAGCACATAAAAAGGTCAGAAAAGTTGCCATTTCTGTTCTTCACATTAAATATGACAAGCAGATAGTAGCTATAAAGAATCCATAGGTATGAATTTAATACAGTCATCTTACCTTGAAACCTTATTTCAGAATTTGACCCTAGAAAAATGGTAGTTTTTCCCCAGCTTATTCACAAAGTCCTCAAGCAATTTACATTACTTAATTGGAGTATGAGGAAATGTTACTTTTCTTTACATTTTCTTTTTTGATATTGGCTTAATAATTATCTATGATTTAGCAACATCAGACTTTGGCAATAAACATTAAAATAAATAACATTACTCTTTGTAGTATTAACAGTGCATGTGATAATAGAACAAAACAGACTGCAAAGAAACTGAGATGAACCTTCATGAGAAAAATCAAATACAGACCAAGCTCTGGTTGTTATACAGATTCCTGGACTAGAATATTATTAGCCTTTCCCAGTCTCACTATCAGAAGCCATTTGTAGCACCTTTCTGCAAAGGGACCTATTGAGCTTAGCTTTGTTTGGGTATGGGCAGAGGTAATTGCCGAGATTATTTGGCTGTCACCTTCATTCATTGGGGAAGAAAATCAAGGACTAGGGAAGCTCAGTGTAGAGACTTACCAGAATCCCATAGCCAATTGCCAGCTGAGTAAATTTGGCATTCTCACCACTCCTTTCTCTACATGAATCTTTCATGTTAACCTCACATCTTTCATTTCATTCCTTGTGCCTCAATTACATTGAACTTTTTTCAGTCTTCCCCGAGTTCCTGTCCTTCAAAAGATACCAGAGTCCTTGTGTGTGAGCCTTCACACTCAGCCATACCCAAATCCCATCCCCACCAAACTCTATGTTCCTAACTCCCAGCCATTGTCCAAATCTCATTATAGCAAGACCTTTCAGTTCAGTTCAGTTCAGTTCAGTCGCTCAGTTGTTTCCAACTCTTTAATCCCATGAATCGCAGCACACCAGGCCTCGCTGTCCAATACCAACTCCTGGAATTCACAAAAACTCATGTCCATAGAGTCAGTGATGACATCCAGCCATCTCATCCTCCGTTGCCCCCTTCTCCTCCTGTCCGCAATTCCTCCCAGCATCAGGGTCTTTTCCAGTGAGTCAGTTCTTCTCATGAGGTGGCCAAAGTACTGGAGTTACAGCTTCAGCATCAGACTTCCAATGAACACCCAGGTCTGATCTCCTTCAGAATGGACTGGTTGGATCTCCTTGCAGTACAAGGGACACTCAAGAGTCTTCTCCAACACCACAGTTCAAAAGCATCAATTCTTCAGCGCTCAGCCTTCTTCACAGTCCAGCTTTCACATCCATACATGACCAATGGAAAAACCATAACCTTAACTAGATGGACGTTGGCAAAGTAATGTCTCTGCTTTTTAATATGCTATCTATGTTGCTCATAACTTTCCTTCCAAGGAGCAAGCGTCTTTTAATTTCATGGCTGTAATCACCATCTGCAGTGATTTTGGAGCCCCCCGAAATAAAGTCTGACACTGTTTCCACTGTTTCCCCATCTATTTGCCATGAAGTGATGGGACCAGATGCCATGATCTTCGTTTTCTGAATGTTGAGCTTTAGGCCAACTTTTTTACTCTCCTCTTTCACTTTCATCAAGAGGCTTTTTAGTTCCTCTTCACTTTCTGCCATAAGGGTGGTGTCATCTGCATATCTGAGGTGATTGATATTTCTCCCGGCAATCTTGATTCCAGCTTGTGCTTCCTCCAGTCCAGCATTTCTCATGATGTACTCTGCATAGAAGTTAAGTATGCAGGGTGACAATATACAGCTTTGACCTATTCCTTTTCCTATTTGGAACCAGTCTGTTGTTCTATGTCCAGTTCTAACTGTTGCTTCCTGACATGTATATAGGTTTCTCAAGAGGCAGGTCAGGTGGTTTGGTATTCCCATCTCTTGAAGAATTTTCCACAGTTGATTGTGATCCACATAGTCAAAGGCTTTGGCATAGTCAATAAAGCAGAAATAGATATTTTTCTGGAATTCTCTTGCTTTTTCAATGGTCCAGTGGATGTTGGCAATTTGATCTCTGGTTCTTCTGCCTTTTCTAAATCCAGCTTGAACATCTGGAAGTTCATGGTTCATGTATTGCTGAAGCCTGGCTTGGAGAATTTTGAGCATTACTTAACTAACATGTGAGATGAGTGCAATTATGTGGTAGTTTGAGCATTCTTTGGCATTGCCTTTCTTTGGGATTGGAATGAAAACTGACCTTTTCCAGTCCTGTGGCCACTGCTGAGTTTTCCAACTTTGCTGGCATANATTGCTGAAGCCTGGCTTGGAGAATTTTGAGCATTACTTAACTAACATGTGAGATGAGTACAATTATGTGGTAGTTTGAGCATTCTTTGGCATTGCCTTTCTTTGGGATTGGAATGAAAACTGACCTTTTCCAGTCCTGTGGCCACTGCTGAGTTTTCCAACTTTGCTGGCATATTGAGTACAGCACTTTCACAGCATCATCTTTCAGGATTTGAAACAGCTCAACTGGAATTCCATCGCCTCCACTAGCTTTGTTCGTAGTGATGCTTTCTAAGGCCCACTTTACTTCACATTCCAGGATGTCTGGCTCTAGGTGAGTGATCTCACCATCGTGATTATCTGGTCATGAAGATCTTTTTTGTACAGTTCTTCTGTGTATTCTTGCCACCTCTTCTTAATATCTTCTGCTTCTGTTAGGTCCAGACGATTTCTGTCATTTATCGAGCCCATCTTTGCATGAAATATTCCCTTAGTATCTCTAATTTTCTTGAAGAGATCTCTAGTCTTTCCCATTCTGTTCTTTTGCTCTCTTTCTGTGCATTGATCGCTGTGGAAGTCTTTCTTATCTCTCCTTGCTATTCTTTCGAACTCTGCATTCAAATGGGAATATCTTTCCTTTTCTCCTTTACTTTTCACTTCTCTTCTTTTCACAGCTATTTGTAAGGCCTCCCCAGACGGCCATTTTGCTTTTTTGCCTTTCTTTTCCATAGGGATGGTCATGATCCCTGTCTCCTGTACAATGATACCAAACTCATCCATAGTGATGCCTGAAGCATCACTTTAGGCACTCTGTCTATCAGATCTACTGCCTTAAATCTATTTCTCACTTCCACTGTATAATCATAAGGGATTTGATTTAGGTCATGCCTGAATGGTCTAGTGGTTTTCCTTACTTTCTTCAATTTAAGTCTGAATTTGGCAATAAAGAGTTCATGATCTGAGCCACAGTCAGTTCCCAGTCTTGTTTTTGCTGACTGTATAGAGCTTCTCCATCTTTGTCTGCAAAGAATATAATCAATCTGATTTCGATGTTGACCATCTGGTGATGTCCATGTGTAGAGTCTTCTCTTGTGTTGTTGGAAGAGGGTGTTTACTATGACCAGTGCGTTCTCTTGGCAAAACTCTATGAGCCTTGGGCTCCCAGAAATATAGATTACATATACTTCCTCTCTGTTTCTATTGCATCCTCTACTCCCTCCATTATACCATGTCAAACACTGTATTGTAATTGTCTGATTTTTTGTTCACACTATGAGACTGTGGACTCTGAATATCATGTTCATCATCATTACCCCAGCACCAAATGAATGCCTGAAATATAAAAGTGGCTTCTGACAAAGAAAAACAGAAAAAAAGACACAAATTATCAATAATAAGGAATCAAACAGAGTATATTACTACAGACACTGCAAACATCAAAAGAATAATAAGGGAATACAAACAGTTCTGTGCTCTTCTGGTAAAGAATACACCTGCAATGAGGAAGACATGGGTTCCATCCCTGGCTTGGGAAGATGCCCTGAAGAAGGGAAAAGCTACCTACCTCAGTATCCTGGCCTGGAAAATTCCATGGAATATATAGTCCATGGGGTCTCAAAGAGTCAGACACGACTGAGCAACTTTCACTTTCACACTTCGTTAGCAATTCTATACACATAAATTTGACAAATTAGATGAAATGGAGTAATTGCTCAAAGACTGCAGACTAACATACAAAACAGATCATTTACATATTCTTGCCTGAAAATCCTCTAGACAGAGGAGCCTGGTGGGCTAGAATCCATGGGCTTGCAAGAGTCAGACACAACTTAGAGACTAAACCAAACCAACCAACCAACAAATACAAAGGTAATTAAATTCATAATTTTAAACATCCCAAAATAGAAATCTCTAGGCCCAGATGGTCTCATTAAAGAATTCAACAAAACATTTAAGGAATTAATATCAATTCTATACAATCTCTCCCAGAAAATAGATGAGGAAATAATTTGATGATATGATTATTACTCTGAAACCAAAATCAGACAAAAACAGTGCAAAGAAAGAAAACTAACACACCAAGTAGAATTTGTTCCAGATACATAAAGCTGGTTCTATATTTGAAAATTAATCAATATAATCCACTATAATCTCACAGGTTAAGGAAGAAGATCGTGTGCTCATTTTATGACACAGAAAGAGCATTTAATCTTCTTTTCTTCCCTTCTAGCTAAAACCTGCCTACTCGTTTACCTTTCATTGGGAATGTATTTCCTTCTCCTCATGTTCATCAGGGTCCTGGTCAAGTCTCTTAATCCACATACAGAGATTTGCTCAAATTCAAATCCTGATTGTTAGGCTTGTTACTCAAATTGGTTTCCATTTCTCTGAGTAACCAGCTCAGCATACCAAGAGGTGAGGAGCTTATGCTAAACTCCTAGATAAAACTAGTTAGTAACATCCTAATTCCTCAACAATGGGACACATGCTTGGAAAACCAATGGATTACTCAAATTTAGACTCATAGATACCATATCTGCATTGGAAAAACAACACAGACACAATTTTATACATGTTAATAGAAATTTTAAACTTGGACATTTAGAAGACCAAATTTAAAATTCAACAGAATGGATACTAAGAGGGGAACCTCATGACTAAGAGGAGAAAAACTGCACAATTTCACCTTTTGTGCTTTTGCACTGAGCTAAATCTTTTTCATATTATAATTAGGAACTTCCATCAAGGATCAGGAAAATCTGTTTCCAGTTATGAGGTGTATTAATTACCTGATTAATACACAAAGGTCAGGACTCAGCCTCTTGATCAAACAGTGACCTCTGCTCCCTTGGACTTTGAAAGCTGTAACCAGAATCTCCTTTTCTCAGTATATTCATCTGTGGCCAGAAGAACACAAGAGAAAATCAGCATGAGTACTACAGGGAAAGTAAGTATAGTATTCTTTTTATGTCATAGCATAAATGTGTCAACCTTTGTGCTTGTCTACTTACCAACACCTGGAGAAGGACATGGCAACCCACTCCAGTGTTCTTGCCTGGAGAATCCCAGGGACGGCAGAGCCTGGTGGGCTGCCATCTATGGGGTCGCACAGAGTCAGACATGACTGAAGTGACTAAGCAGCATTACTCAACTACTCTCTATACTCCTAAAGGTGGAAGACAATCTTAATCTTAATATCTCTCCTTCTCCTTCCCCTTTTCTTTTATTCCTTTTATGTGCCTTGCCTTTCTTCAGTTTTTTTTCAGTTCTTTAATAGGCAATATATCAAGCTGTATATCAAACTTTCTAAAGTTAAAGATATATCCCCTCCTTAAAGGATCTCATAGAGAGACATACCAATTATGAAAGAGAGTCCAAGGGTAGTGAAAAAGAGAGGGGCATCGCCCCTAATCTTGCCTGGCTTCCCAGAGAAAGTGACATATAAGAGAAAACTTACAGATGTAAGAATTCACCAGGTAAAGGAGGAGACAGTTGTGCAGGTAGACAAAATATGAAGAGAAACAGAAGAAAATTATCCAGAATTTTTCTGTTGTTCCTGAGGGCAGGAAATGACTAGAAATAAGGTTGGAAGACTGACAGAAAGATCATGGAAAGCTTTGTAGACCATGTCAACAGATCCTGACAAACAATTGGTGACAATATCATTTTTAGATAGAGAATTAGCATGATAAGCATTATAATTCAGGGCTTCCCTGTGGCTCAGACAGTAAAGAATCTGCCTGCAATTGGGAGACCTGGGTTCAATTCAGGTCTGGGTTAGGAAGATCCCTGGAGTGGGGCATGGCAACCCACTCCAGTATTCTTGCCTGGAGAATCCCCATGGACAGAGGAGCATGGGGTCACAAAGAGTCAGATAGAACTGAGCGGCTAAGCACAGCAATGCTATAAAAGATGGACTTCAAGGTGATGAACCAAGCCAGGTGTAAGACAATGAGGACTGGACCACACAGTAGCAGCAGAAATGGAGAAGAGGGGTCAGATTACAGAAATTTTTAGATTGTGGAGGTTGAGGGAAAGTGACAAATCAAGGCTCTTTTCCGGTTTATTTCTTGTATTATTGAATAGATTACATGGCAACTCATTGAAACAGAGAAAGCAGAGGAAAGAACAAATTGTGTGCTGTGTCCGCCACTGGTCAAGGGAAGGGGGGTGGTAGAAGAAAGAAATAACAGTGTCTTCATGTTTTATCATGTTGAATTTGAGATGCCTGTAGGACAGTCCAACGGGTCACAAAGAATTGGACATGATTGAGCAACTAAGCACAGTACAATCAAATAGCCAATGAATAGAATCTAAAGCTTAGTCACAAGTCTGTTACAAAGATCATCTATATAAAAGTAATAATTGATTCTATATAAACTAGGTGAAATCACATAGGATAATAATGTATAGTGAGAACGATGATGGGCTGAAATCAGAACCCTTGAAGGACTACCTTACCACCAACAACCTCTTCAATCTCAGTCTTCCAGTGACCACCACCATTTGATGAAATGCCACAACTAGATGGTCTCCATTCCTGCCTGCACCCCAAAACTGATTCTCTCCCATACCTAGGATCACAAATAACTCTCACACTGCAATGTCATTTCTACCCTGAAACTGAACAACTTCGTTCATCATAAGATCAAAAGTGTGACATCTATCCTTTTGGTTGTGTGGCAGTATGTAAATACAGTTAGAATTGCAAGACTGATTTGAATACAGAGACTGATAGTACAGGAAGAGTTGAGGTCAAGAGACTACATTCTGAGTATATTTAAGCAATGATCTCTTCCTTTTATTTTTTTTTAAATCTAGGCTTGAGTGTGAAAGAATTGGATTCAACCTTCTAATAATCATTAATATAGGAATTCTCTAACTCCCAAGCCTAAGGAGTTTCCCTTTCTGCCTCCATATTCTTCTTCCCGGGTTATCAGGTGCAGAGCAGCCATAGTCTGGAAGCCTGGTGGATCATTTTCCATTGAGGAGGTAGAAGTGGCTCCACCAAAGGCAAAAGAAGTTCGCATAAAGGTAAAACAAAAAAAAAAAAATTCCACAATATTTCCACGCCAAAACTCAGACCTGTTCACTGTAGGTTATACATTCTTTTCACAATGTTCAATTCAGAAATGAAACTATATGCTCTCCTATTTCTTTTTTATTATGCATTTCCATTAGTCTTCAAATCCAAACAGAGAAACAGTTAGGAAGGCATAGCATAGGCTACATACCCAATGGACACTTATTTGTAACTATTACTAATTAAAAGAAGTTTCTACCCACAAACCATACTTTAATCTGTACTTTCAATTTTCTTTATGATATTCTTCATGAGATTTAAGTTACCTTGAAACAGTCCTCCTGCTATATCTGCAGGGGATTGGTACCAAGACTCCCCCACTCCGTACCAAAATCCTAGGAGGCTCAAGTTCCTTATATAAAATTGTGTGGTATTTGCATATAACTTACACATTCACCTGTATATTTTAAATCACCTCTGCTAAGTCACTTCAGTTGTGTCCGACTCTTTGTGACCCTATGGACTGTAGTCTGCCAGTCTCCTCTGTCCATAGGATTCTCCATGTAAGAATACTGGAATGGGTTGTTGTGCCCTCCTCCTGGGGATCTTCCTGACCCAGGGGTCAAACCCACATCTCTTACATCTCCTGTATTGGCAGAAGTGTTCTTTACCACTAGCGCCTAGGTTACTTAAAAATACCTAATACAAGTTAAATGCTATACAAATTGTTGTAAATACAATGTAAATGATATGTAAGTAGTTGCCAGCATGCAGCAAATTCAAGTTTTGTTTGGGCAACTTCCTGGATTTTTCAAAAATAACTTCAATCCCTTATTGGTTGAAACCATGGATGAGAAACCTATGGATAAGAAGGATTGACTGTATGTTTTATGAAATTTAGTTTGATTATAGATAAATCAAGACTCAGTCTTTGGAATTCAGATTAGAGCTGGAAGAGGCTTACAGATATCTGTTATTTTAAAAATAAGATTGAAATCAATAATGTACAGGACTGTTCTAGCAGTTAAATAAGAACAGAGACTTCAACTGCTTTTCTCAACCTTGCTTATATGTCTGGAATCATTTGGGAGCTTTGGAAAATGCTGAAAACTGAATCCCACCCTTAGACATTTTGAATTTATGATTTATCTGGTGTGGAGTGCAGTCTGATTGGGCTTCCCAAGGGGCACTAGTGATAAAGAACACTCCTGCCAAGCAGGAGACCTGGGTTTGATCCCTGGGTTGGGAAGATTCCCTGGAGGAGGGCATAGCAATCCACTCAGTATTCTTGCCTGAAGAATCCCCTGGACAGAGGAGTTTGGCAGGCTACAGTGCATAGGGTTACAAAGAGTCAGACACGACTGAAGCAGCTTAGCATGCACACAGGCTGATCATTAGAGTTTTTAAATCTCCCTTGCTGCTGCTGCTAAGTTGCTTCAGTCATGTCTAAATCTCCCCTAGGTGATTCTAATAAGAGGCTACCAGCCCAGAAGGTAGCTCACCTGACTTCTAGTTCAGTTTCTTTTGAATTTTCACTATTTAATATTAGTAATGATGAATAAATATTATTTATTAATGGATCACAGAGAGATCATCATTTTCTAAGTTACCTTGCCTATGCAATCCATGCCCTCTTTTCAAAAAGTCATCTCTGGCTTATATGATCCATGGAGTGCACAGAAGGTCATTTGGCCATCTCTATTCACTCTCCACACACAGGATTGCAACTCATACAGAGAGATGTGGACACCAACTCAAGGACATCCAGCTATTATCTGATAAGCTACAAATCTGAATCTCTCACTCAAGAATTTGAACAAGATATAGAGAGTCTGAGCAAGACAGGGAATGGAGGGAACTAGAGAGGCTGGAGGGGCTCAGGGCTGGCAGTCATTTTAAACCATGTGATCATATGAATAAGAGAAAGCCTGTCTTCAGAGAAGGATAGGAAAATGCAGCTATACACACACTGAGTCAAAGTAGACAGATGAAGACAAAGGCTGCTTGATGGATTTCTAGATCCATTAATTCTAACTGCACTGCTTACAGTCCAGGTTACAAGCAATTTTATGATACCCTTCAAATTATCCCCCTTTTATGTGGTCAAATGTCAATAGATTTCAATTCTTGACTTAGCCATGTGTGTGTATATGTGTGTGTGTGCATGCACACATACATTCCAACCCCATACCCATTTTAGAGATGAAGAAACTGAGACTCAGAAGGACAATTTATCCCCTGATCACACAGTTAAACAGGGGTGCAGAGCCAAGATTTCAGCTCTGAACTCTTTAGTAACCACTGCTCTGAGGGCCTCTACTTTAAACTATCTGGCTGATTTACAACAAAAAGTGGAATTACAACTTGTACCAATAACATAACTGTAAAGCCCTCATGTGAAATAAATTAAAGCCTCAATTATAATAGGAGGCATTATCCCTCTCCTTCCTGTACTCCAATTCCTTCATTTCTATAATTGGTCTTGCTCCTCCATACTCCCACCCACAAGCTACAGTGAAGCACAGAGTGAGACCTTTGATGCCACATGTGGTTTTACAACGGTCTCTTCTGAGCATATCCTACCCTCTCCAGTAAGTTTTTAAATCATTTGATTCCAAAATTAGCTAGTGAAAAACATTGCATTGATTGAAACACATTACTGGCCCTTGTCCAGAATTAAAACTAAGAAATTAATGCATCAATATTAATGCAGCATATCAAACTACCAAAACACTTTACAACATTAACAATTCTAGAACACCTCTGAGACAGAGGAAACTATATTACTCTTTGCCTTCCATACAGATGGTGGCCACTGCACTCTGTGGGACTGAGATGAAAATGTTGAAGGATAGAAATCTTCAGCACCAACACTACCCTATCATTA
The DNA here is from genome assembly GCA_006410555.1 of Capra ibex. NCBI lineage: Eukaryota > Metazoa > Chordata > Mammalia > Artiodactyla > Bovidae > Capra > Capra ibex. Next base: position 18,484,460 of record SJYO01041852.1, read on the forward strand.
TGGGCCATGAAGGAGCTGGAATAGTCGAGAGTGTGGGAGAAGGAGTGAGCACAGTGAAAGCAGGTATGAACTGGTGCCTGGAATTAGGAAATAGCAGCAACCTGGAACCCACCTCAGGAATAAAAAGCATCCCTTAAATTATGTTAAGTGTAAGTAAAATAAAAGGTAAAATATTGCCCATTTCTTAGAAAAGGAGGGTTAAAAGTATAAATTATAGAAAAATACTAAATGTATTCTTTATACTTATATTTTGATATTAATAAAAATAAAAAATAGAATGTACTGAGATTGAACTTGAAAGAGTGCAAATCTGACAAAAACTTCCTCAAAAAAATCAACTGAGAGAAACGGTTGAACAATTGTTTAAATGAAGCATATGATAAATTTGATAAATAGTTCAACTATGATAAACAGCGGAATACATTAGGGAAGAAGTTCAGAACTGGATCAAATTCATGTAGGAATTTAATATAGGATTAAGTTTGCCTTTCAAATTTGAAGGGGAAACATGGATTTCAATATATAATATTGAAACAACTGGATAGTTTTCTGGAGAATAAAAGTAACTTCAGTTGCTATTATATTTTTATAGAAAGAAAGATGCTATATGAATCCAAGAATTAAATGTGAAAAGTGAAATCATAGAAGTATTATAAATTGTTGTAACAGAACATTTTGTAATACTTCAGAGAAGGGAAGGAAATTTTAACTAACCCAAAAAATTCAGATGTAAAATAACATATCGATAAATTTGAAAATAAAGTTCTTTAAAATTCTGTGTTAAAAAAATACCCTCCACGCAAATCAACAATCCAATATGACAGTGGGCAAATTTCTTTAATTTATAAAGAATTCCTTAATACTAATTTATGAAAATTGGCAAAGGAAATATATATCTAGTTTGGAGGGAAATATATACAGAGATATAGATATATACACATATACACACAAATGCTTTTTAAGCATGTGAGAAGATGCCCAATCTCAAACCCTAAATAAATTAAAATGTTAAAGACAACAGAAGAACTGTTTATCTAAAAAATTACCAAAGACTTGAAAATGTCATATTTAGGGCTGACAACCTTTAAGATCGTAAGACTAAAGTGCTCGACCTCCGTTGATAGGCTGTCAGCTGGGGCTACAGCCCTCAGCTCCTTGAAGCTGCTCACATTCCTTCTCATGGGGCCCCCTTGTCCACTTCTAACCTCAAAGCAGCAATGGCACATCAAGTCCTTCTCATGCTTTGAATCACTTTTTCTTCCTCTTCTGCTTTCCTCTTGTCTCCTTTCATGGATCTTTGGTTCACCTAAATAACCCAGGATAATCTCCTATTTTAATGTCAATTGCTTAGTAAACTTAATTACATCTGCAGAGCCTCTCTTCTTTCCATGTAACATTCACAGGCATGATAACTTGACATTTAATTTCTGGGAATTAGGATAAGACATCTTTGGTGAGCCATTTTAGAAATTCTGCCTACCACAGACCATGTGTGATAAAAAATATTGCATTGTTCTTTTTCATGTCAAAGAGGAAGAAATAATAAAAATAGAAAACAACCTAAATGTCTGTCAGTGTACAGGGTGCTGCTTAAATATAAATTATGATATATTTATATAACAGAATACTATGTAAATATTAAATAAATGATAGAATGCTGTATCATTCTAAGATAAGAAATCTCCAAGATCAACCTTTAAATAAAACAGCAAGGCCTATGATAGGGTACATAGTGTACTAGTTTTTGTCTTTCTAAAGGGACTATGTCTCTGAAAAATACCTTGAATATGGATAAAAGTAATTGTCTTTAGGGTGGGATAAGGAAGACTAGAGATTGGATGTCAATTTTCACTTGTACTGTTTAAATTTTACCGTATGTATTATTTTTTTTAACTGAAAATAAATGAAATTCTACAAATTATTTTTACAGAAAATATGAAGTAAATTGCTCTGGTTTACAACGATAGACAATGGGGCAGTCAGTAAGTCCATCACAGGCAGGTTATTCTAATATTCTTCTTATACTTTGACCATTAGTAGAAAAAACTGCCTACCTCTGGAGAAAGGATTGATGTAAAACACAGAAGATAGCATGGAGACAATCCTCTCTCCCTGATCCAGAAGCTTATTCTGTGAGTTCGTGGTATCCATACAGTTTTAAATCCAGTTCCTGACAGCAGATGTTTTATAGGAAATGTAAGAAAAGACTTGGTTGAGTGGCTACATGACAAAGTCATCTGGTGCCTCAAGAGGAACCTAGAAAGGAGGCAAATCTGAAGCCAGCCCCTTGGGAGTCAGACATTGAGCCCAGGGCTAGACACACATGCCAAAGATATCCCCTTTTTTGTAAGTATTCTCCGCAATAGCAAACACAATTAACTGTGGAACTAATGCTTAGTTATATTTTCTCGAGCGCCTTGTTGTTCAGTTCCTGAGATACAGGTATCTCTTTACTTTAAAAATAATGCCTTCATAAACAATTTTGCTCTCTTAGGAGATAAAGTTATCGCACTCTTTCTACCACAATGTGGAGAATGCACCTCTTGCCTTAATTCTGCAGACAATCTTTGTATAAAATTCAAGTAAGTTTTTACAAACATTTTTTTGCAAATTTAATTCAATTTCCTTAAAAGAATCTAAACTTTCTAATTCCAGATAAATGTTTTTTGTTTGCTTTTGTCTATAAAAGACAGGAAGAAACCCACCTGATGTCTGATAGTACCAGTAGATTTACCTGCAAGGGAAAACCAGTATACCACTTTGGGAATACAAGCACCTTCTCTGAATACACAGTAATGAATGAAATCTCAGTTGCCAAGATCGATGCAGCTGCACCTCTGGAGAAAGTATTCTTAGTTAGCTGTGGTTTTTCTACTGGGTATGGTGGTGCAATCAATACTGCCAAGGTAAGAAGCATTTATATCCATTATGAATNAACTGTTTATCTGAAAAATTACCAAAGACTTGAAAATGTCATATTTAGGGCTGACAACCTTTAAGGTCGTAAGACTAAAGTGCTCGACCTCCGTTGATAGGCTGTCAGCTGGGGCTACAGACCTCAGCTCCTTGAAGCTGCTCACATTCCTTCTCATGGGGCCCCCTTGCCCACTTCTAGCCTCAGAGCAGCAATGGCACATCAAGTCCTTCTCATGCTTTGAATCACTTTTTCTTCCTCTTCTGCTTTCCTCTTGTCTCCTTTCATGGATCTTTGGTCCACCTAAATAACCCAGGATAATCTCCTATTTTAATGTCAATTGCTTAGTAATCTTAATTACATCTGCAAAGCCTCTCTTCTTTCCATGTAACATTCACAGGCATGATAACTTGATATATTTAATTTCTGGGAATTAGGATAAGACATCTTTGGTGAGCCATTTTAGAAATTCTGCCTACCACAGACCATGTGTGCTCAAAATATTTATTGCATTGTTCTTTTTCATGTCAAAGAGGAAGAAATAATAAAAATAGAAAACAACCTAAATGTCTGTCAGTATACAGGGTGCTGCTTAAATATAAATTACGATATATTTATATAAAAGAATACTATATAAATATTAAATAAATGATAGAATGCTGTATTATTCTAAGATAAGAAGTCTCTAAGATCAACCTTTAAATAAAAAAGCAAGGCCTATGATAGGGTACATAGTATAATAGTTTTTGTCTTTCTAAAGGGAATATGTTCAGTTCCTGAGATACAGGTATCTCTTTACTTTAAAAATAATGCCTTCATAAACAATTTTGCTCTCTTAGGAGATAAAGTTATCGCACTCTTTCTACCACAATGTGGAGAATGCACCTCTTGCCTTAATTCTGCAGACAATCTTTGTATAAAATTCAAGTAAGTTTTTACAAACATTTTTTTGCAAATTTAATTCAATTTCCTTAAAAGAATCTAAACTTTCTAATTCCAGATAAATGTTTTTTGTTTGCTTTTGTCTATAAAAGACAGGAAGAAACCCACCTGATGTCTGATAGTACCAGTAGATTTACCTGCAAGGGAAAACCAGTATACCACTTTGGGAATACAAGCACCTTCTCTGAATACACAGTAATGAATGAAATCTCAGTTGCCAAGATCGATGCAGCTGCACCTCTGGAGAAAGTATTCTTAGTTAGCTGTGGTTTTTCTACTGGGTATGGTGGTGCAATCAATACTGCCAAGGTAAGAAGCATTTATATCCATTATGAATATAATTGTTGACTTATGGAATTGGAAGGCCTTATGTATCTGGGCCACGTCTGATCATATAGCCTGAGAGAGACTCGCAAACCTGCCTCAAAACATCCTCAAGTTCTTTATTATTGTCTAGTCACCTGTACTCCTTTGCACATATTTCCCATTCCTTCTTGGTCAGCAGTATGTGGCAAATTAAGTCTAGATGCCATTCACAAGTGGAGACATCAGGGATTCCTGGGAGTTGAACATACTACAGTTTAAAATGACTATGTATCCTTCCACATTCCAGTTAATTATTTTTTTCTTTCAACATACATTTATGGGGCCATTCACTGTTCCAGATGCTTTGAATCAACAGCTAAAAGTGCCCATTGAGCTTCTATTCTGTTATTTAACAGATGGTAATAAGTTCCTATAAAAATAAAAGGGGAGTAAAAAGACCAATTGATGGAGAAGATGTTGGCATGTAAAACAGACTAGTCAGGTAATCCCACTCTGGTTGAGTTGGTTACTGCTTTGTTTTATTTTTTATTCTTTTTCTTTTTGACGGTACCCAATTGACTTGCAGGATCTCAGTTTCCCAACAAGGGACTGAATACAAGCCACAGCAGTGAAAGCCTGGAATCCTAACCACTAGGCCACTGGGGAACTCTAGAGTGGGTTACTGTTAAATAACAGTTTCTGGAATATCACCCAAACCTGCCTAGCTTCTTTCTTTAAGTGGTTAATAAATTTCCTTTTTAAAAATTTTTTTCTTTTGTATTTCTTATTTTGTATTGGAGTATAGCCGATTAACATTATGATAGTTTCAGGTGAAGAGCAAAGGCACTCAGCCATACCAAGCCGTGTATCCATTCTCCCCCAAACTCCTTTCCCATCCAGACTGAAGCAGCAAGTGAATTTTAGTTCTTTATTTTTTCCAATCTCCATTAATCCCCATACTATCCAGAGACTTAGTATGGGGTTCAATTTAAATTAGTCTCATTTTAGACCCAATAAAAAATAAGTCTTTACCTCTGTAAGGCACTGACATTATAAGTGAAGCAAAGTTTACGGATATCCAAAAGAAAAGAGAAGGGAAATGTTGCAAGAAGGTGGAAAACTCAAAAATATATGAAATTAAATACTCTGTTAAATAAGTCTTAAGAGTCAATGAAAGTTCATGAAACTTCTACTTACCCTAATTCCTGAGACTTAAAACTCTTTTTACAGGTTAGTTTTTGCTCCTTTATCAAAAAGTATCCCATATCTAGAAATATGATGAGAAGCTAAAATTCTCTAGTCACATGTTTTTTTGAAGATGGCCTTTGTTTATGTCTCATAAAGAAGTACATTCAGATCTTGTCTGTCCAATTAAGTCACAGTATATGTTCCCTTTGCTCTTTTTTTCTGCCTTTGGGTATGCAGGTGACCCCAGGCTCCACTTGTGCTGTGTTTGGCCTGGGAGGAGTTGGCCTGTCTGTTATCATGGGCTGCAAAGCAGCTGGAGCAACCAGGATCATTGCAGTGGACATCAACAAAGACAAATTTGAGAAGGCAAAGGAAGTGGGTGCCACTGAGTGCATCAACCCACAGGACTATGGGAAACCCATCCAAGAAGTTTTATTTGACCTGACAGGTGATGGTGTGGACTTTAGCTTTGAGGTCATTGGAAATCCAGAAACTGTGGTATGTGATTTTCAATTGTGAAAATTACCAATATTTCTATCAGTCGTTTTTTTGTGTGTTTTTTAAGATTTGTATATTTATTGGCTGTGGTAGGTCTTCGTTGCTGCACATAGGGCTCCCTCTAGTTGTGGTGAGTAAGGGCTACTGTTTATTGTGGTGCACGGGCTTCTCATTTCCATGGATTTTCTCTTGTGAAGCAGAGCGTCTAGGTGCCTGGGCTTCAGTAGTTGCAGTGCACGGGCTCACAAGTTGTGGCACGCGGGCTTTGTTATGCCGCAGCATGTGGGATCTTCCCTGACCAGGTATTGAATCTGTGTCCCCTGCATTGGAAGGCAGATTCTTATCGACTGAACCACCGGGGAAGCCCCCAGTCTTTATTTTAGATTCTTAACTGAGTTAAAATTCCCTCCACAATCTTCTATTTAATTCTCTTTGTGCCCCTGACATCCCACCTGGTACCTTCTGTCTACTCTTATAAATCTGTTCACTATCCCAAACACTGACCCCCATACTGAGTTTTCTTCTCCCTCTGTTCCATTATATCAATACTATTCCTTCAAATAAGCAGACAGCCTGCAATAGACAGGGAAAAAAAAAGCTTTGTAAGGAATTCTTACTGAATTATTTCATAATAAGGAGCAGCTTAGTAACTATAACTTCCAAGCCAGAAGATTTAAGTGTGACAAGAATAATTAATGACCCTGCAAAGCTCTACACTTTCAGCAAAGTCTATCATGTTGGATCTGAGATAATCTTCCAAGAAACATTATTTACCAACCTTGATTAAAAGAGTTCAAGAATGAAGGGAAAAACGGTCATTTTTCTGGCTGAATATGGTTTATGTAAGAATATAAATGGATAGGACATTATTTCACAATTTGAGCCTCTCTTTCTTTGGGACTGTAGAAATAGCATACTAGTGGGTTGCATGTCTCCATCTTCTAATCAGCTCCATGAAAACCCGAGATCTGCCTCCTCCAACTGAGACCCTTTCCTCAGCTTACAAAATGTTTCCATTCCTCACTACACATAAATCCCCTCATCTCTAAAAATGATATAACAAAATCTTTGTCACTGGCTATTATAAACAGTGCTGCGATGAACACTGGGGTACATGTGTCTATTTCAATTCTGGTTTCCTCGGTGTGTATGCCCAGCAGTGGGATTGCTGGGTCATATGGCAGTTCTATTTGCAATTTTTTAAGGAATCTCCACACTGTTCTCCATAGTGGCTGTACNCACTGTTTTCCATAGTGGCTGTACTAGTTTGCATTCCCACCAACACTGTAGGAGGGTTCCCTTTTCTCCACACCTTCTCCAGCATTTATTGCTTGCAGATTTTTGGATCGCAGACATTCTGACTGGTGTGAAGTGGTACCTCACTGTGGTTTTGATTTGCATTTCTCTAATAATGAGTGATGTTGAGCATCTTCTCAAGTGTTTGTTAGCCATCCATATGTCTTCTTTGGAGAAATGTCTATTTAGTAATTTTCTGGTGGAGTCTTTAGGGTTTTCTATGTAAAGGATCATGTACTCTGCAAACAATGAGAGTTTTACTTCTTCTTTTCCAATTTGGATTCCTTTTATTTCTTTTTCTGCTCTGATTGCTATGGCCAAAACTTCCAGAAAGATGTTGAATAGTAGCAGTGAAAGTGGGCACCCTTGTCTTGTTCCTGACTTTAGGGGAAATGCTTTCAATTTTTCACCATTGAGGATAATGTTTGCTGTGGGTTTGTCATATATACCTTTTATTATGTTGAGGTATGTGCCTTCTATTCCTGCTTTCTTGAGAGTTTTTATCATAAATGGATGTTGAATTTTGTCAAAGGCCTTCTCTGCATCTATTGAGATAAACATATGGCTTTTATTTTTCAATTTGTTAATGTGGTGAATTACATTGATTGATTTGCGGATATTGAAGAACATTTGCATCCCTGGGATAAAGCCCACTTGGTCATGGTGTATGATCTTTTTAATGTGTTGTTGGATTCTGATTGCTAGAATTTTGTTGAGGATTTTTGCATCTATGTTCATCAGTGATATTGGCCTGTAGTTTTCCTTTTCTGTAGTATCTTTGTCAGGTTTTGGTATTAGGGGGATGGTGGCCTCATAGAATGAGTTTGGAAGTTTACCTTCCTCTGCAATTTTCTGGAAGAGTTTGAGTAGGATAGGTGTTAGCTCTTCTCGAAATTTTTGGTAGAATTCAGCTGTGAAGCCGTCTGGACCTGGGCTTTTGTTTGCTGGAAGATTTCTGATTACAGTTTCAATTTCCGTGCTTGTGATGGGTCTGTTAAGGTTTTCTATTTCTTCCTGGTTCAGTTTTGAAATATTGTACTTTTCTAAGAATTTGTCCATTTCTTCCACGTTGTCCATTTTATCAGCATATAATTGCTGATAGTAGTCTCTTATGATCCTTTGTATTTCTGTGTTGTCTGTTGTTATCTCTCCATTTTCATTTCTAATTTTATTGATTTGATTTTTCTCTCTTTGCTTCTTGATGAGTCTGGCTAATGGTCTGTCAATTTTATTTATCCTTTCAAAGAACCAGCTTTTGGCTTTGTTAATTTTTGCTATGGTCTCTTTTGTTTCTTTTGCATTTATTCCTGCCCTGATTTTTAAGATTTCTTTTCTTCTACTAACTCTGGGGTTCTCCAGTTCTTCCTTTTCTAGTTGATTTAGGTGTAGAGTTAGGTTATTTATTTGACTTTTTTCTTGTTTCTTGAGGTATGCCTGTATTGCTATGAACTTTCCTCTTAGCACTGCTTTTATAGTGTCCCACAGGTTTTGGGTTGTTGTGTTTTCATTTTCATTAGTTTCTATGCATATTTTGATTTCTTTTTTGATTTCTTCTGTGATTTGTTGGGTATTCAGAAGTGTGTTGTTCAGCCTCCATATGTTGGAATTTTTAACAGTTTTTCTCCTGTAATTGAGATCTAATCTTAATGCATTATGATCAGAACACACATACACACACACACACACACACACACACACACACACACATACATCTCTAAGAAGAGGTCCATGTTCTAGTTGCTGTAAACAAATACTCCTCTGCAGGCCCAGAGGTCTCCTCCAGGATAATAGCCTTCCACACAAAGTATATGGCTGGGGCAGGCATTCATTCTCCTGATGGTGNTTAGCAGGAAATCCTTGTATTTCCTCAAAGCCAACACCTCCAGCAACAAATTGTAGGGCCTTTCTTGTATACTGGCTCTCTTGTATTAAATCTACTGTTAATCTGTGTATTTCCAGGCTGGAAAGGCAGAGATGGTGCCTCTAGCAGAGAGTAGAATGACACACTCAAAATATTGAAAGATTAAAAAAATATCAGCCAAGAACACTCTATTCAGCAAAGTCATCTTTAACATATGAAAGAGAAATAAAGACTTTCTCAGATAAACAAAAGCTGGGGGATTTCATTACCACTAAACCTGCCTTATAAGAAATGTTGAAAGGAGCTCCTGTACCTGAAATGAAAAGGCAAGTATAGCAAACTTTGTGTAAGGTGCTAAATAGACAAAAAGAATCAGAAAATTGCAACTCTATATCAGAATAATTGTTAAACAATTACAGCATAAATGTTAAAGGGGGGTGGGAAGCAGTATAAATAACTATAACTACTTCAATCTGGTAACAAACTCACACCATAAAAAGGGATAATTTCAGACAACCTAAACATAAAAGGGAAAGCAGGAAAGGATGGAGCCTATATAGACAAGTGGAGATAAGATGTTATCAGCAGGAAAAGGGCTATTTTATCTGTGAGATGTTTTGTACAAACCTCATGGTAACCACAAAACATAAATCTAGAACAGAGACATGAAACATTAAAAAAAAAAAAAAGAGGAAACCAAGAAAAATATCATAGGAGAGCACCAAACTAAATTATCAGACAAAAACACAAGGATATAGAGATATAGAACAACCAGAAAACAAAAGATAAAATGGCCGTACCCAGTCCCCATTTATCAATAATCACCCTAAATGTAAAATGACTGAATTCACTAATCAAAAGATACAGAATGGCTGGGTTGTTTGTTTTTGCTTTTATTTCTTGTGCCTTGGAACACTAATCTAGGAAAATATTGCTACAATTTATGTCAGAGAATGTTTTGTCTATTTTCTCTTCTAGGAGTTTTATGATGTCATGTCTTATACTTAGGTGTTTAAACCATTTTGAACTTATTTTTATATATGGGTGAGGGAATGTTCTAATTTCACGGATTTATATGTAGCTGTCCAGCTTTTCCAACACCTCTTGCTGAAGACTGTCTTTTCTCCATTGTATATTCTTGTCTCCTTCATTGTAGATTGGCTATAGGTGTCTGGGCTCCGTGTCTTGTTCCAGTGATCATTGTATATCTGTTTTTGTGCCAATACCATGCTTCTCTGATTACAATACTTTGTAGTATTGTCCCAAGGAGCATTTTCAAGTGTTCAGCCATAGTTTGCCATGAGCAACCTGGTGACCTCAAAAACCAGCAATATTTGTTTCTGTAAAGTGTGCCCTTTCCAGTATCTTAGATATTTTATATTTTGATGGCTAGAGTAGCAAATATAAACCAAGAGACAATATACATATCAGAAAAAGAAGATTCAAAGAATGTAAAGGCCTTCCGGTCGTTGTTAAAAGAGAAATCACACATAGCAAATTACTGGTGAAAGATGGATTAAAACAACCCCAACTTAAGTCTACAAAAAGCATGTGTGATTTTGTAATTTTTTAAAACAAGTAATTTAAAATGTAGGTCTTTAAAACTCTATAACAACATGCTCGTAACTAATTCCAGTAGTCATGTACAGATGTAAGAGTTGGGCCATAAAGAAGGCTGAGTGCTAAAGAATTAATGCTTTTGAACTGGTGTGCTGGAGAAGATCTTAAGAGTCCCTTGAATAGAAAGGAGATCAAACGGGTCAAACCTAAAGGACATCCACCCTGAGTGTTCACTGGAAGGACTAATCCTGAAGCTGAAGCTCTAGTACTTTGGCCACCTGATGGGAACAGTTGACTCTTTGGAAAAGACTCTGATGTTGGGAAAGATTGAGGGCAAGAGGAGAAGGGGGCAACAGAGGATGAGATGGTTGGATGGCATGAGTGACTGAATGAACATGAGTTTGAGCAAACTCAGGGAGATAGTGAAGGACAGGGAAGCCTGGCCATGCTGCAGTTTATAAGTTCACAAGGAGTCAGATACAACTTAGCAACAGAACAAGTCTTGAGGCACCTCCATGGTGTTTTCCAGACAGAATTCAAATCCCCTGAACCAAAGCACCCCTCAGTGAATATGATGTTTTCAGTAGCAGTTGTCGTCAGCAATCCAATAGACATTCCCTCAATAACCTCTCTTAATGCATGGTCCCAGCCTTTGGAAGTTTCTCACAATCTCACAAATTACATTTATACCCACAGTTTCCCATGACTCTGAAAAATGCATAATAACCAAGATTAATTTAACAAGAAATAATTTTTAACAAGATATCTTTTTAACAACATTAATTTCATAGAAATGTCAAATGGGACACTTTCTTATTTAAAGATGGCCCAGGACAGGGTTAATAATCAGCTGCCTGTTGCTCTGGCTAAGCCATGAGAAGAACATCATGGGTAAAGAATAAAAGCAAAATATAGCAATACAGTA
>SJYO01041852.1:18496191-18581064 GCA_006410555.1 Capra ibex
AGAGTCCCTTGAATAGAAAGGAGATCAAACGGGTCAAACCTAAAGGACATCCACCCTGAGTGTTCACTGGAAGGACTAATCCTGAAGCTGAAGCTCTAGTACTTTGGCCACCTGATGGGAACAGTTGACTCTTTGGAAAAGACTCTGATGTTGGGAAAGATTGAGGGCAAGAGGAGAAGGGGGCAACAGAGGATGAGATGGTTGGATGGCATGAGTGACTGAATGAACATGAGTTTGAGCAAACTCAGGGAGATAGTGAAGGACAGGGAAGCCTGGCCATGCTGCAGTTTATAAGTTCACAAGGAGTCAGATACAACTTAGCAACAGAACAAGTCTTGAGGCACCTCCATGGTGTTTTCCAGACAGAATTCAAATCCCCTGAACCAAAGCACCCCTCAGTGAATATGATGTTTTCAGTAGCAGTTGTCGTCAGCAATCCAATAGACATTCCCTCAATAACCTCTCTTAATGCATGGTCCCAGCCTTTGGAAGTTTCTCACAATCTCACAAATTACATTTATACCCACAATTTCCCATGACTCTGAAAAATGCATAATAACCAAGATTAATTTAACAAGAAATAATTTTTAACAAGATATCTTTTTAACAACATTAATTTCATAGAAATGTCAAATGGGACACTTTCTTATTTAAAGATGGCCCAGGACAGGGTTAATAATCAGCTGCCTGTTGCTCTGGCTAAGCCATGAGAAGAACATCATGGGTAAAGAATAAAAGCAAAATATAGCAATACAGTATAATCTAAACAAAAGTGTATCAGGTTATTAGTTGGGGTTGTCATGCCCTCCTAAGCTAAGGAAAAACTTAGTGTGGACCTTGGAACACCGGGTCAGCACAAGTTCAGAACGCTGCTTGTTCACACACAAAGATGTTTTCCCAAGGCATATCAGGGGTATGACCTCCAGCTGGGGGATACCCCTTGTACAAGAAAATAGCAAATGTAGTTCAAAGTGATCAATAAAATGAGAGACATGACCAAGGACACAGGAGTCTGACTTTATTGCAGCAAAACAGATACTTTCTGCTTACCAAGACACTAAATAAAAGTGATGTGGCTGAGGAACAGGGCTCTTGATCCAAGAGGTCTTGAGTCTCCCAGTCCCATCTCTAAAACTTTAATTCTGTCTCTAGTTTCTTTTTCCCAAGCTGTGTGTCGACCACTTTTGATCCCTACCTGCTGCGCTGGCAGCAGCAGCCCTGTATGCAAAAATTGCTGACCCTAGTTATTCACCATTCAATAAACAAATCATGTGTGTAACAACTGTCTGCCAGGCATGATTGGCAGCCACCACATGCATGATTTGAACAAAAGAGATATAGCCTTGTCTTTATAGAGTTTGTAGTCAGGAGACTATAGGAAAGACATAAGGAAAACACACATTAAACATGTAAACACATAAATAAATAGAAAATTACAAACTGTGACAAATATCAGAAAAAGAAGATAATTGGCTGCTATGAATCAAAATGAAAAGATGGACCTATTGTAGATGAAAGTCAGGTTTTAAATACTGAGGGAACCTGTAAGTACTAATACAGCAATGTGTGTTTAATAGACCTAGATAAAAGGTTTGTATTTGCACTGAGTGTTTTTACTCTCTTTTGGGATCTGTTCTCTGATTTTTAGGTTGTCATTATTTGTTTAACAGGCATGCTTTACTTCTAACATTAGAAGGATGTGAAAATGTTGGAACTGTAATTTCTCATTTTGGTTTTCAATAATATTCAATAAAACATGTGTGATGCTTAATCACTCAGTAATGGGCTTCCCTGGTAGCTCAGTGGCAAAGAATTCACCTGCCAATGCAGAGGACACAGGTTTGATTCAAGATCTGGGAAGATCCCACCTGCTGCGGAGCAACTCAGCCCCTACACAACTGTTGAGCCTGTGCTCTAGAGGCGAGGTACTGCACTACTGAGCCCACGTGCTGCAACTCCTAAAGCCCGTATGCTCTAGAGCCCGTGCTCCGCATCAGGAGAAGCCACTGCAATGAGAAGCCCGCACACTGCAATGAAAAGCAGCCCCTGCTTGCTACAACTAGAGAAAAGCCCGCCCAGCAGCAAAGAGCCAGCAGAGTCAAAATAATAATAATAATGACTCGGTATCTTTTTCTGTAGTCTCCCCACTTTTTTTTCCTCCTGAGGAAAAACATATTATGTTGACTCTGCTTCAGAGCAGCTCATGCTCATCCTGAGAAAGATCCTCCACTATAGCCTGCGATGTACCTAGAGTTTGCATTGTAAGCCAATGATAAAGAATGACGATAAATCTATTTAAATCCTGTGTACTATTCACCCTAGTGATACAACTGAGTAACACCAAATATGAAAGTGAAAGCTAAAAGTGCTATGAATAAAAAGTATGGGGGGGGGGGGGTTGAGAGAGTAACATAGGGGCCCTGACCTGGTTTGAGAGATTTGAGGAGGCCTACCTTGAATAAGTGAGGTTTATGCTAAAATCTGAAAAATAAGTTATATTTGTCTGACATCCTAATGCTAAAACAACAACCTTAATATGAATTATCACTTTACAGACACTCATCTAAAGATGAAGAAAAAAAAATTACCTTCTTTTCTAACTAGGACTTAGAAAAGCAATTCATTACAATTTTATTAACAACAAAAGTAAAAGTAAATGCAAATTTAATTTAAATTTATTAAAAAATTTTACAGTAAAAGTAAGATGAGCAAGATCCTAGAAGTCAAAAATCTACCTACAGGTAATGTCAGGAGTAAGGAAATTACAAAGTTCAAATTTTACAACTTTCTAGACCAGCAGTTTAACTGGAAAAAAGCATGAACTTTGTAAGCAAACATTTCAAATCAAATCCCCGCTCCTCTAACTAACAACTGACTGGCATCAAATAATTGGCTATGCTGTTTTATCTGTTAATCAGAAACATATATCAACCTCACAGACTGTAATAAGGATTAAATCAATAATGTGCATAAAGGTGCTTGATTTCTAACTAGGCACTCAGTGAGGGTTAGTTTGTTTCCACTAAATAAAACCAAACAGCAGTTTTAACTTGGTTAATAATTTAAGCTGCAAACATGAATTGTAACAGGACAAACTCTTATTATAGAAATCAATCTCTCAGTGAAAATAAGCCTTCTCTTTACCCTTCCCAAGATAGAGACTGAGATTAAAGGACTTTTGGCTAATGATTTATCAGCATGGACATTTCAAAGTCTCTTTACTAGAAATCAAAGAACTTCCACTGGAGTTAGCCAAGGACCTAGTCTTATCCCAGATCTGGAACCCCAAAGCTACTAGTCCAAAACTGTCTGCTACTACTTCTCAAATTGGGGCTTCCCGGTGGTTCAGTGGTAGAGAATTCACCTGCCAATGCAGGTTTGATTTTTGGGTTGGGAAGATCCCCTGGATCAGGAAATAGCAATCCACTCCAGTATTTTGCTTGGGAAATCCCATAGACAGAGGAGCCTGGTGGGCTACAGTCCATGGGATTGCAAAGAGTCGGACATGACTGAGAGACTAAGCACAGCACCGTGTGCTCAGCACTATATATATATATTCATTATCTCAAGGAATTCTTCAAACCACCCAATGAAATAGGATTATCATGTCTATTCTAAAGCAGTAAGAAGGGAAGGGAAGTGATCAGGTTGGGACCTGTGCCTCTAGAAGGGGACACAGAGAGGAGGGGGATTACATGGGCTCAGATATCCTCCCTGTGGAGTGAACAGTTCGAACTACATATTGAGCACCTCAGCCCTGGGGTCCAACACTGGGAGGGCAAGTCCACTTAGCTGGTTTGAAAACCAGTGGGACTGACAGCAGGTCTGTGAGAAACCTAGACTCCACTCACAAAGAATGTGTGCACATACCTTGCTCTCTCCCAAAACAAGGTGGAGGAAGCAAACTGAAATTGTCTGGGGCTCTGAGCAGTTTCCCACAACTGCCTCGATGTATGTCCCAGCCTGTGCCCCAGCCTGTACTCTAGCCTGAACCAAGTTTCTGCCCTGGCCCTCTTGTTCCATGGCATAGCTCCACACTAGGGCAAGGGAAGATGCAGCCAGAGTGAGTGAGCAGTTGTGAAGGATGGAGCCTACTCAGACCCTACATGGCATCTTAACAGGATGAGGGTGGCCATTGCTAATGCCCATGGAGTCAACAGATCCAGAGCTCTGACTGGGACCAGGACTGCCACAGCCCATGCCCGGCCTCAGGCTGAAAACCTACACCAGCCTCTCTTGCTCAAGCACCACTTCCCTCTGGGTGGAGGGAGCAGTTAGTCGCTGGGAAGATGGAGACCACACACTTAGAGGGATTTGAACCAGCTCAGACCCAACCCTCAGGGCTTTTTCTCCAGCAACTAGGGACCTGGCCCTGCTCCCAATAGAGTCCTGCTGGACACTGAGCAAAGGAGAAGACCCAGCACACAACTGAAAAAAGAAACAGATATCCAGGTACAGAGAGTCCCAAGCAAAATGAACCCAAACAGACCCACACTAAGACATATCACACTCAAAATGGGAAAATGTTCAATAATGAGAGAGTTCTAAAGGTAGCAAGAGAAAAAGGATCATATACAAGAGAATCCTCATAAGGTTATCAGCTGAGGAATGATAGGATCTGAAGCAAGCTGTAACACTCTATAGAAGGGTAACAGGGCAAGTAGGGAGGCTGGTGGAAGCGACTGCAGTAATACAGATGGCAGAGCAGAAGGACTTATTACAAGACGGTGGAGTAGAAAGATGTGCACTCATCTCCTGCAAGAACCCCAAAATTACAACCCATTGCTGAACAACCATCAATAGGAAAATGTTGGATCCCACCAAAAAAAGATACCCCACATCCAAGGGCAAAGAAGCCCCAACAAGATGGTGGGAGGGCCAAAATCATGTTTAGAATCAAACCCCGTACCCACGAGAGATGCCAGGAGGGCGCAAACAAAACCTTGTGTGCACCAGGACCCAGAGGCCACACAGAGACTGAGCCAGACCTGCCTTTGAGTGTTTCAGTGACTCCTGTGGAGGCACAGGTCAGCAGTAGCCTGCCACAGGGCCAGGGGCTCTAGCTGTAGCAGACCTGGGTCACAAAGAGTGTGGCATAAGCCCTCTTGGAGGAGGCTGCCATTAGACCCACCATAGAGCTGTTGAGTAGACAACCCACAAACTGCAGAACAATTATACCAAAGAAATTCTCACACTGTTAAGAAAGTTCTAGGCCCCACAACATATTTCCCAACCTGGGGATCCAGCAAAGGAACTGAGAAACCCCACCAAATTTGACTTTGGAGGCCAGTGGGATTTGATTACAGAACTGCCACAGGACTGGGGAAATACTCTTGGAGGGCACAAACAAAACCTTGTGTGCACCAGGAGCCTGGAGAAAGAAGCAATGACCCCACAAGAGACTGAGTCAGACTTGCCTGTAAGTGTCCAGGAGTTTAGGAGGGAACAGAGCACCATCCATCAACAGAATATTGGATTAAAGATTTACTGAGCTAGGCCCTAACTATCAGACAAGACCCAGTTTCCCCCACACTCAGTCTGTTCCATCAAGAAGCTTTCATAAGCCTCTTATCCTTATTCATCAGAGGGCAGAAAGAATGAAAACCGCAATCACAGAAAACTAATCAAACTGATCACATGGACCACAGCCTTGTCTAACTCAATGAAACTATGAGCCATGCCATGTAGTGCCACTCAAGATGGACAGGTCATGGTGGAGACTTCTGACAAAACATGGTCCACTGGAGAAGGGAATGGCAAACCACTTCAGTATTCTTGCCTTGAGAACCCCATGGACAGTATGAAAAGGCAAAAACATAGGACACTGAAAGATGAACTTCCCAGGTCAATAGGTGCCCAATGTGGTACTGGAGATCAGTGGAGAAATAACTTCAGAAAGAATGAAGAAATGGAGCCAAAGCAAAAACAACGCTAAGTTGTGGGTGCAATGGGTGATGAAAGCAAAGTCCCATGCTTTAAAGAACAATATTGCATAGGAACCTGAAATGTTAGGTCCATGAATCAATGCAAATTGGAAGTGGTCAAATAGGAGATGACAAGAGTGAACATCAAAATCTTAGAAATCAGTAAACTAAAATGTACTGGAATGGGTAAATTTATTCTGATGACCATTATATCTACTACTGTGGACAAGAATCCCTTAGAAGAAATGGAGTAGCCCTCACAGTCAAAGAAAGTCCTAAATGCAGTACTTGGGTGCAATCTCAAAAATGACAGAATGATCTCTGTTCATTTCCAAGGCAAACCATTTAGTATCACAGTAATCCAAGTATACACCCAACCAGCAATGCTGAAGAAGCTGAAGTTGAATGGTTCTATGATGACCTACAAGACCTTCTAGAACTAAAACCAAAAAAAGTTGTGCTTTTCATCATAGGGGACTGGAATGCAAAAGTAGGAAGTCAAGAGATACCTGGAGTAACATGCAAATTTGGCCTTGGAGTACAAAAATGAAGCAGGGCAAGGACTAACACAGTTTAACCAAGAGAGCACACTGGTCACAGCAAACACCTGCTTCCAACAACACAAGAGACAACTCTACACACGGACATCACCAGATGGTCAATACAGAAATCACATTGATTACATTCTTTGCAGCCAAAGATGGAGAACTCTATACGTTCAGCAAAAACAAGACCAAGAATTGACTGTGGCTCAGATCATGAACTCCTTATTGCAAAAATCAGACTAAATTGAAGAAAGTAGGGAAAACCACTAGACCATTCAGATATGACATTAATCAAATACCTCTTGATTATACAGTGGAAGCGAGAAATAGACTCAATGGATTAGAGCTGATAGACAGAGTGCCTGAAGAACTGTGGACAGAAATTTGTGGACAGGAGGCAGTGCTCAAGACCATCCCCAAGAAAAACAAATGCAAAAAGGCAAAATGGTTGTCTGAGGAGGCCTTACAAATAACAGAGAAGAGAAGCTATAGGCAAATGAGAAAAGAAAAGATATACCTATCTGAATGCAGAATTCTAAAGAATAGCAAAGAGAGATAAAAAAGCCTTCCTCAGTGATTAGTGCAAAGAAATACAGGAAAACAATAGAATGGGAAAGACTAGAGATCTCTTCAAGAAAATTAGACATACCAAGGGAAGATTTCATGCAAAGATGGGCACATTAAAGGAACGAAATGATAGGACCTAACAGAAGCCAAAGATATTAAGAAAAGGTGACAAGAATACACAGAAGAACTATACAAAAAAGATGTTAATGACCCAGATAACCATGAGGTGTGATCACTCACCTAGAGCCAGACATCCTGGTATCAGAAGTCAAATGAGCCTTAGGAAGCATCACTACAAACTAAGCTAGTGGAGGTAAGCTATTTCAAGTCCTAAAAAAAGATGCTATTAAACTGCTATACTCAATATACTATCAAATCTGGAAAACTCAGAAGTGGACTGGAAAAGGTCAGTTTTCATTCCAATCCCAAAGAAAAGTAAATAGAAAGAAAGTTAAAACTATCCCAAAATTGCACACATCTCACATGTTAGCAAAGTAATGCTCAAAATTCTCCAAGTGAGGCTTCAATAGTATGTGAACCAAGAACTTCTAGATGTTCAAGTTGGATTTAGAAAATGCAGAAGAACCAGAGATCAAATTGCTAACATCTGCTGGGTCATCAAAAAAGCAAGAGAATTCCAGAAAAACATCTACTTCTGCTTTATTGACTATGCTAAAGCCTTTGACTGTGTGGATCACAACAAACTATGCAAACTATGGGAAAAAATATGGGAATACCAGATCACCTGACCTGCCTCCTGAGAAATCTGTATGCAGGCCAAGTAGCAACAGATAGAACTAGACATGGAACAACAGACTGTTTCCAAATCAGGAAAAGAGTACGTCAAAGCTGTATACTGTCACCCTATTTATCTCACATATGCAGAGTACATCACGCAAAATGCCTGGCTGGATGAAGCACAAGCCAGAATCAAGATTGCCGGGAGAAATATCAATAACCTCAGATATGCAGATGACACCACCCTTATGGCAGAAAGCAAAGAAGAACTAAAGAGCTTCTTGATGAAGGTGAAAAAGGAGAGTGAAAAAGTTGGCTTAAAGCTCAACATTCAAAAACGAAGATCATGGCATCCGGTCCTATCACCTCATGGCAAATAGATGGGAAAACAGTAGAAACAGTGACAGACTTTATTTTGGGGAGCTCCAAAATCACTGAAGATAGGGACTGCAGCCATGAAATTAAAAGATGCTTGCTCCTTGGAAGAAAAGTTATGACCAACCTAGACAGCATATTAAAAAGCAGAGACATTACTTTGTCAACAAAAGTCCATCTAGTCAAAGCTATGGTTTTTCCAGTGGCCATGTATGGATGTGAGAGTTCAACCATAAAGAAAGCTGAGAGTCAAAGAATTGATGCTTTTGAACTCTGGTGCTATAGAAGACACTTGAGAGTCCCTGGGCTGCAAGGAGAACCAGTCCATCCTAAGAGAAATCAGTCCTGAATATTCATTGGAAGGACTAATGCTGAAGCTGAAACTTCAATACTTTGGCCACCTGATGCAAAAAAACTGACTCCTTGGAAAAGACCTCGATGCTGGGAAAGATTGAAGGTGGGAGGAGAAGGGTATGACAGAGGATGAGATTGTTGGATGGCATCACTGACTCAATGAACATGAGTTTGAGTAAACTCCGGAAGTTGGTGATGGACAGGGAAGCCTTGCATGCTGCAGTTCCTGTGGTGGCAAAGAGTTGGACATAACAGCAACTGAACTGAACTGATTTCTCTGCAGAAACTTTGTAGGACAGAAGGAAATGTAATGATGTATTTAAAGTGTTGCATGAGATATTGGAAGTGCTAAAGGGCAAAACCTATAGCAGTCAATGCTCTACCAAGCAAGATTATCATTTGGATAAAGAACTTTTCAGATGAGCAAAAACTAAGAGTTCATCAGTACTAAACCTATCCTAAAATAAATGTTAAAAGATCTTCTCTAAGGTGGAAAAGAAAAAGCTACAGCAAGTGGTAAGAATCTCTAGGAAAGGAAAAAAAATACAACTAGTAAACGCAAATATATAGTAAAGGCTATAGATCAACTATTTAAGTAAACTAAAAAGATTAAATGACAAAAAACAATAAAATCAACTGTAACTATAATAAACAGTGAAGGGATGAACATGAAGACATGAATATAACATCAAAAACACAAAACTTGGGGGAGAGGAGTAAAAAAAATGCAGATCTTTTAGAATATATTTGAACTTAAATGACTACCAGATTAAAAACAAGTAGATAAAGTTATAGGTCAAAACCCCCATGGGAACCACAAATCAAAACCTAAAACAGATACACAAAAAGTAGAGAGAAAGGAACACAAGCATATCAGGGTTCTCACAAACATTACTAAAGAAAATCAGCAACCTATAAGGGAAGAAATGAAGAATTATAAAAACATCAGAAAACCAGCAACAATCAAAACACACAGGGTGGCTGATTGGATAAAAAAAAGAAGAACCATCTATATGCTACTTCAAAGAAACTCACTCCTGAGCAAAAGACACATAGAGATTTTAAGTGAGGAGATTCAAAAAAGATATTTATATAAATGGAAATGATAAGAAAACTGGGGTAGCAATACTTACAGCAGATAAAATGAACTTTAAAACACAGTCTATAACAACAAAATAACACTTTTCTTCCTGTTATAAATATAAATATATATATATATATATTTTTTTTTTTTTTTGCCTAAGTGAATGTATGTAAATGCATTTAAAGAAACTGCATCAGAAGCAAAAAGTTATGCTTCCTTACCAAGGAGTGATAAAGATGGTCCCCTTGACTGAACTTGAGCCAGGCTGTTCTGAGCCCTCTTCTGACTAGGCCTTGACCTTGGATTCTGCCCTTAGCCTGCTTAGTCCTGCTGGATCATTAATCAGTATTACTCAACAATCCTGTTGGGTGAGTTTAGTAAAACTTCTCCATTCTCAATATCTAATCCAAGTCCTCAACCCTCACCCTTTATATCTTACCATTCTAGCATGTCTTCAGCAAGAATTTATTGAATTGGTGTAGTAAAAATAACCCTATTCTCAATGTTTCCTCTTAGCAAACTTCCATTGACTCCCAACTTGCTCCTTAGTATAAATCTCCACATGTCCTCATTACATTCACAGTCAAGCCAGATATCTCTCCCATACTGCAAAACCTTCATTGCAGTTCAGTTCAGTTCAGTTCAGTCACTCAGTCATTTCCGACTCTTTGGGACCCCATGAACCACAGCACACCAGGTCTCCCTGTCCATCACCAACTCCCAGAGTCCACCCAAAACCAAGTCCACTGGGTCAATGATGCCATCCAACCATCTCATCCTTTGTCGTCCCCTTCTCCTCCTGCCCACAATCTTTCCCAGCATCAGGGTTTTTAAAGTGAGTCAGCTCTTCACATCAGGTGGCCAAAGTACTAGAGTTTCAGCTTCAGCATCAGTCCTTCCAATGAATATTCAGGACTGATCTCCTTTAGGATGGACTGGTTGGATCTCCTTGCAGTCCAATGGACTCTCAAGACTCTTCTCCAACACCACACTTCAAAAGCATCAATTCTTTGGCACTCAGTTTTCTTTATAGTCCAACTCTCACATCCATACATGACCACTGGAAACACCATAGCCTTGACTAGATGGACCTTTGTTGACAAAGTAATGTCTCTGCTTTTTTAATATGCTGTCTAGGTTGGTTCATTGCAGTAGTCCCTCTTGAATAGTCTTCCTTACCATCTTTAGTGTCATGAATAATTTTTTCTTTAATAGGAGTCAACTGCAACTGAAGGTTATTAGAAAGTAAAGGCAGCCCAAGAAAATGACTTGTGTGTTTTCACTGAATCATCAAAATAGTCTTAGTTTTTTAAAAACATGGATGAATATAGTTTGTTGGGCTTAAATTTAATATTTAAAGAGAACATAAACATAAGACAAGAATTAATGTCACATTGTTCTTCAAAAAGTTACTGTCATGAAAGATAAATAAAGCCTAAGAAATTGTTCACAATTAAAGGAGACAAATGAGATATGACAACTAAATTCAATATATGATCCTGGACTGGAATTTACACTCATAGGGAAAAACATGCCACAAAAGGGCATTATTGGAAAATGGTTAAAACTAGAATATGGACTTCTTTATACTTAAAAAAATTTTTTTTCTATTTTGAAACAATGCCAACTTACAAAAAAAGTAGCAGGTGCAAAACAAAAAATATGTCTTTTGAACTACTTGAGAAGAAGCTTACAATATCTCACAACCCCCAAATAGTTTAATGCATATTTTGTACAAAGATATTCTTACAGTAAGAACATCAAAACCAGAAAATTAGTACTGATATTCTATGACCATTTAATCCTCAGACCCCATTTGAATTTCTTAACTGTCCCAGTAATGTCCTCAGACCAAAAGGATATGTTAGGTAGTTAGAATAGGAAATGGGAATCCTGAATGGCAGTGGCTAAAATACAAGGAAGGGAAAAGCCCTCAAAAATAGTACAAAGAAAGGTCCGAGGACCATAGTGAGGACCTCAGGTACAACAAGCAACATTCCTGGCTAGCCCAGTTTACATAGTGCAGGCCCAGGGAGAGGGAAAATACATATAAAAAGAGGAGCCGGCGGGGCGGGGGAGGGGGGGTCTCTGTCTCTTGCTCTCTCTCACCTGATCGCTCTCTCTCTCCCTCTCTTTCTCTCTCCTTATCACGTTTTTTGGGTCGGCATGCCCTCATGCCTCGAGGATGTATTATCCTTTATTTTCTAAATAAAACTGACCTGTAACACAAGCTGTAACACTGATCTGTCCAAGACCTGAGACACGGTCTGTCTGAGGGCTTTAACATCCATCACTTCAAATTTTTGTTGTGAGGAGACAGAACTGAGGAAATTACACACTCCCCTGACAGATCCATTTCAGAATCACAAGTTGCATGTAGTTATTATGTCTCTTTAGTCTTTTAAGTCCTCTATCTTTCCTTGACTGTGATGGCCTTGGTGCATGCATTCTAAGTCATTTCAGTCATGTCTGACTCTTTGTGACACCATGGACTGTTGACCACAAGGCTCCTCTGTCCATGGGGATTCTCCAGGCAAGAATACTGGAGTCAGTTGCCAAGCACTCTTCCAGGGGATCTTCCAGACCCAGAGGTCAAACGTGTGTCTCTTATGTCTCTTGCACTGGCAGGCATGTTCTTTACCATTAGTGTCACCTGGGAAGCCTTTATGGCCTTGGTACTTTTCTGTTACCTTAAAAATTTTTCTTTTAAATAAAGTTTTTTTTAAAAAAAGAATGACATTACTAGAAATTTTGTGACTCTATTATTTAATATTAATATTTATGTATGTATAAGTTGGGCTTCCCAGGTAATACAGTAGTAAAGAATCCACTTGCCAATACAGGAGATGGAAGAGATACAGGTTCAATCCCTGGTCAGGAAGATCCCAGAGAAGGCAATGGCAACCCACTCCAGGATTCTTTCCTGGAGAATCCCACAGACAAAGGACCCTGGCAGGCTACAGTCCATCAAGGCACATACAGTTGGGCATGACTGAGCTACAGAGCACACACCACAATGTTGTATGTGTTTTCAAGCTTCCAAGCAAGTCTCAAGATTGAGAGAATATTGCTAAAGCAGTAATTACCTTGTAATCATAGTGTTCTTTAGAACCATTGAGAGTTCTATAATAATCCCTAAAAAGTAGATTAGGTATGAAATTTCTGTTTTATTTATTTATTTATTTTATTCTTTTACTTTACAATATTTTATTGGTTTTGCCATACATTGACATGAATCTGCCATGGGTGTACATGTGTTCCCCATCTTAAACCCCCCTCCCACCTCCCTCCAAGTACCATCCCAGTGCACCAGCCCTGAGCACCTGGTATCATGCCTCGAACCTGGACTCATGATTTGTTTCACATATGATAATTTACATGTTTCAGTGCCATTCTCCTATGTCATTCCACCCTTACCCTCTCCCATAGAGTCCAAAAGACTGTTCTATATATCTGTGTCTCTTTTGCTGTCTCACATACAGGGTTATCATGACCATCTTTCTAAATTCCATATATATGCATTAGCATACTGTATTGGTGTTTTTCTTTCTGGCTCACTTCACTCTGTATAATAGGCTCCAGTTTCATCCACCTCATTAGAACTGATTCAAATATATTTTTTTAATGGCTAAGTAATACTACATTGTGTATATGTACCACAGCTTTCTTATCCATTCATCTGCTGATGGACATCTAGGTTGCTTCCATGTCCTGGCTATTTTAAACAGTGCTGCAATGAACATTGGGGTACACGTGTCTCTTTCAATTCTGGTTTCCTCGGTGTGTATGCCCAGCAGTTGGATTGCTGGGTCCTATGGCGGTTCTATTTCCAGTTTTTTAAGGCATCTCCACACTGTTTTCCATAGTGGCTGTACAAGTTTGCATTCCCACCAGCAGTGTAAAAGGGTTCCCTTTCCTCCACACCCTCTCCAGCACTTATTGCTTGTAGACTTTTGGATCACAACCATTCTTACTGGCATGAAATAGTACCTTATTGTGGTTTTGATTTGCATTTCCCTGATTACAAGTGATGTTGAGCATCGTTTCATGTGTTTGTTAGCCATCTGTATGTCTTCTTTGGAGAAATATCTATTTAGCCCACTTTTTTATATCTTTGGCCCACTTTTTGACTGGGTCGTTTATTTTTCTGGAATTGAGCTGCATAAGTTGCTTGTATATTTTTGAGATTAATTCTTTGTCCATTGCTTTGTTTGCTATTATTTTCTCCCATTCTGAAGGCTGTCTTTTCACCTTGTTTATAGTTTCCTTTGTTGTGCAGAAGCTTTTAATTTTAATTAGGTCCCATTTGTTTGTTTTTGCTTTTATTTCCAATATTCTGGGAGGTGGATCATAGAGGATCCTGCTGTGATTTATGTCGGAGAGTGTTTTGCCTATGTTTCCCTCTATGAGTTTTATAGTTTCCAGTCTTACATTTAGATCTTTAATCCATTTTGAGTTTATTTTTGTGTATGGTGTTAGAAAGTGTTCTAGTTTCATTCTTTTACAAGTGGTTGACCAGTTTTCCCAGCACCACTTGTTAAAGAGATTGTCTTTTCTCCGTTGTATATTCTTGCCTCCTTTGTCAAAGATAAGGTGTCCATAGGTGTGTGGATTTATCTCTGGGTTTTCTATTTTGTTCCACTGATCTATATTTCTGTCTTTGGGCCAGTACCATACTGTCTTGATGATTGTGGCTTTATAGTAGAGCCTGAAGTCAGGCAGATTGATTCCTCTAGTTCCATTCTTCTTTCTCAACATTGCTTTGGCTATTTGAGGTTTTTGGTATTTCCATACAAATTGTGAAATTATTTGTTCTAGTTCTCTGAAAAATACCGTTAGTAGCTTGATAGGGATTGCCTTCAATCTATAGATTGCTTTGGGTAGTATACTCATTTTCACTATATTGATTCTTCCGACCCATGACCATGGTATATTTCTTCATCTGTTAATGTTCTCTTTGTTTTCTTTCACCAGTGTTTTATAGTTTTCTATATATAGGTCTTTTGTTTCTTTAGGCAGATATATTCCTAAGTATTTTATTCTTTTCGTTGCAATGGTGAATGGAATTGTTTCCTTAATTTCTCTTTCTGTTTTCTCATGGTTAGTGTATAGGAATGCAAGGGATTTCTGCATCTTGATTTTATATCTTGCTACTTTACTATATTCATTGATTAGCTCTAGAAATTTTCTGGTGGAATCTTTAGGATTTTCTAAGTAGAAGATCTTGTCATCTGCAAACAGTGAGAGTTTTCCTTTCCAATCTGGATTCCTTGTATTTCTTTTTCCACTTTGATTGCTGTGGCCAAAACTTCCAAAACTATGTTGAATAGCAGTGGTGAGAGTGGACACCCTTGTCTTGTTCCTGACTTTAGAGGAAATGCTTTCCTTTTTCACCATTGAAGGATAATGTTTGCTGTAGGTTTGTCAAATATGGCTTTTCTTATGTTTAGGTATGTTCCTTCTATTCCTGCTTTCTGGAGAGTTTTTATCATAAACGGATGTTGAATTTTGTCAAAGTCTTTCTCTGCATCTATTTAGATAATCATATGGCTTTTATTTTTCAATTTGTTAATGTGGTGTATTACATTGATAGATTTGTGGATATTGAAGAATCCTTGCATCCCTGGGATAAAGCCCACTTGGTCATGGTGTATGATCTTTTTAATGTGTTGTTGGATTCTGATTGCTAGAATTTTGTTAAGGATTTTTGCATCTATGTTGATCAGTGATATTGGCCTGTAGTTTTCTTTTTTTTCTTTTTTTTTTGTAGTATCTTTGTCAGGTTTTGGTATTAGGGGGATGGTGGCCTCAAGAATGAGTTTGGAAGTTTTACCTTCCTCTGCAATTTTCTGGAAGAGTTTGAGTAGGATTGGTGTTAGCTCTTCTTTAAATCTTTTGTAGAATTCAGCTGTGAAGCCATCTGGACCTGGGCTTTTGTTTGCTGGAAGATTTCTGATTACAGTTTCAATTTCCGTGCTTGTGATGGGTCTCTTAAGATTTTCAATTTCTTCCTGGTTCAGCTTTGGGAAGTTTTACTTTTCTAAGAATGCCCATGTCTTCCACGTTGTCCATTTTATTGGCATATAATTGCTGATAGTAGTCTCTTGTGATCCTTTGTATTTCTGTGTTGTCTGTTGTGATCTCTCCATTTTCATT
This sequence comes from Capra ibex, assembly GCA_006410555.1. Taxonomy (NCBI): domain Eukaryota; kingdom Metazoa; phylum Chordata; class Mammalia; order Artiodactyla; family Bovidae; genus Capra; species Capra ibex. The sequence continues at coordinate 18,511,935 of SJYO01041852.1, forward strand.
TCTAATTTTATTGATTTGATTTTTCTCCCTTTGTTTCTTGATGAGTCTGGCTAATGGTTTGTCAATTTTATCTTTCCTTTCAAAGAACCAGCTTTCGGCTTTGTTGATTTTTGCTATGGTCTCTTTTGTTTCTTTTGCATTTATTTCTGCCCTAATTTTTAAGATTTCTTTCCTTCTACTAACCCTGGGGTTCTTCATTTCTTCTTTTTCTAGTTGCTTTAGTTGGAGAGGGCAATGGCACCCCACTCCAGTACTCTTGCCTGGAAAATCCCATGGACAGAGGAGCCTGGTAGGCTGCAGTCCATGGGGTCTCTAGGAGTTGGACATGACTGAGTGACTTCACTTTCACTTTTCACTTTAATGCATTGGAGAAGGAAATGGCAACCCACTCCAGTGTTCCTGCCTGGAGAATCCCAGGGACAGGGCAGCCTGGTGGGCTGCCATCTCTGGAGTTGCACAGAGTCGAACACGACTGAAGTGACTTAGCAGCAGCAGTAGTTGTAGAGTTAAGTTATTTATTTGACCTTTTTCTTGCTTCTTGAGGTAAGCCTGTATTGCTATGAACCCTCCTCTTAGAATTGCTTTTACAGTGTCCCACAGGTTTTGGGTTGTTGTGTTTTCATTTTCATTCATTTCTATGCATATTTTAATTTCTTGTTTGATTTCTTCGGTGATTTGTTGGTTATTCAGCAGCGTGTTGTTCAACCTCCATATATTGGAATTTTTAATAGTTTTTCTCCTGTAATTGACATCTAATCTTACTGCATTGTGGTGAGAAAAGATGCTTGGAATTATTTAAATTTTTTTGTATTTACCAAGGCTAGATTTATGGCCCAGGAAGTGATCTATCATGGAGAAGGTTCTGTGTGCAGTTGAAAAAAAGATGAGATTCATTGTTTTGGGATGAAATGTCCTATAGATATCAATTAGGTCTAATTCTTTCATTTAAGGTTTGCGTTTCCTTGTTAATTTTCTGTTTAGTTGATCTATCCTTAGGTGTGAATGGGGTATTAAAGTCTCCCACTATTATTGTGTTATTGTTAATTTCCCCTTTCATGCTTGTTAACATTTGTCTTACATATTTCAGTACTCCTATGTTGGGTGCATATATATTTACAATTGTTATATCTTCTTCTTGGATTGATCCTTTGATCATTATGTAGTGTCCTTCTTTGACTCTTTTCACAGCCTTTGTTTTAAAGTCTATTTTATCTGATATGAGTATTGCTACTCCTGCTTTCTTTTGGTCTCTATTTTCCAGCCCTTCACTTTCAGTCTGTATGTGTCACTTGTTTCGAGGTGGGTCTCTTGTAGACAGCATATATAGGGGTCTTGTTTCTGTATCCATTCAGTCAGTCTTTGTCTTTTGGTTGGGGCATTCAACCCATTTACATTTAAGGTAATTGTCGCTAAGTATGATCCCTTTGCCATTTACTTTATTGTTTGGGGTTCGGGTTTATACACCCTCTCTGTGTTTCCTGTTTAGAGAAGATCCTTTAGGATTTGTTGGAGAGCTGGTTTGGTGGTGCTGAATTCTCTCAGCTTTTGCTTGTCTGGAAAGCTTTTGATTTCTTCTTCATATTTGAATCAGATCCTTGCTGGGTACAGTAATCTGGGCTGTAGGTTATTTTCTTTCATCACTTTAAGTGTGTCCTGCCATTCCCTCCTGGCATGAAGAGTTTCTATCGAAAGATCAGCTGTTATCCTTATGGGAATCCCCTTGTGTGTTATTTGTTGTTTTTCCCTTGCTGCTTTTAATATTTGTTCTTTGTGTTTGATCTTTGTTAATTTGATTAATATGTGTCTTGGGGTGTTTCGCCTTGGGTTGATCCTGTTTGGGACTCTCTGGGTTTCTTGGACTTGGGTGATTATTTCCTTCCCCATTTTAAGGAAGTTTTCAACTATTATCTCCTCAGGTATATTTTCTCATGTTCTTTCTTTTTGTCTTCTTCTGGGACTCCTATGATTCGAATGTTGTGGCATTTAACATTGTCCCAGAGGTCTCTGAGACTGTCCTCTTTTCTTTTAATTCATTTTTCTTTTTTCCTCTGTTTCACTTATTTCTACCATTCTATCTTCTACCTCACTTATCCTATCTTCTCCCTCCGTTATTCTACTGTTGGTGCCCTCCAGAGTGTTTCTGATCTCATTTATTGCATTATTCATTATATATTGACTCTTCTGTATTTCTTCTAGGTCCTTGTTAAACTTTTCTTGCATCTTCTCAGTCCATGTCTCCAGGCTATTTATCTGTAACTCCAATTTGTTTTCAAGCCTTTGGATCATTTTCACTATCATTATTTGGAATTCTTTATCAGGTAGATTCCCTATCTCTTCCTCTTTTGTTTGGTTTAATGGGCATTTATCCTGTTCCTTTACCTGCTGGGTATTTCTCTGCCTTTTCATCTTGTTTATATTGCTGTGTTTGGGGTGGCCTTTCTGTATTCTGGCAGTTTGTGGTTCCTCTTTATTGTGAAGGTTCCTCACAGTGGGTGGTGTTGGACAGATGGCTTGTCAAGGTTTCCTGTTTAGGGAAGCTTGTGTCAGTGTTCTGATGGGTGGAGCTGGATTTCTTCTCTCTGGAGTGCAATGAAGTGTTCAGTAATGAGTTTTGAGATGTCAGTGGGTTTGGTGTGACTTCAGGCAGCCTGTATATTGAAGCTCGGGGCTATGTTCCTCTGTTGCTGGAGAATTTGATTGGTATGTCTTGCTCTGGATCTTGTTGGCCCTTGGGTGTTACTTGGTTTCAGTGTAGGTATGGAGGTGTTTGATGAGCTCCTATCGATTAATGTTCCCTGGATTCAGGAGTTCTCTGGTGTTCTCAGAATTTGGACTTAAGCCTCCTGCCTCTGGTTTTCAGTCTTATTCTTACAGTAGCTTCAAGACTTCTCCATCTATACAGCACCGATGATAAAACATCTAGGTTAATGATGAAAAGTTTCTCCACAGTGAGGGGCACCTAGAGAGATACACAGAGTTACGTGGAGAAGAGAAGAAGGAGGAGGGAGATAAAGGTGACCAGAAGGAGAAGAGGGGGAATCAAAACAGGAGAGAGCAAGCTAGCCAGTGATCGCTTCCCTATATGCTCTCCACAGTTTGGATCCCTCAGAGATGTTCATGGAGTTACACAGAGAAGAGAAGAGGGAGGAAGGAGACAGAGGTGGCCAGGAGGATAAAAGGGGGAATCAAAAGGAGAGAGACTGATCCAGCCAGTAATCAGTTCCCTAAGTGTTCTCCACAGCCTGGAACACACAAAGAGATTCACAGAGTCGGGGAGAGAAGAAAAGGGGGATGGGGGAGATAGAGGCAATCTGGTGGAGAAAAAGGAGAGTCAAAAGGGGGAGAGGATAATCAGGCCAGTGATCTCACTCTCAAGTAAAAATGGGTACTGAAGATTGGGTTCTTAAAGGTACAAAGTTGATAACAAATACCAAAAAGCAAAGATTAAAACTCCACAGCAAAGGTTAGATCCTCAAAAATACAATATTTTTAAAAAGCAAAGTTACAAAAATTATAAAAAATATATATAGGAAGTTTGCTTTAAAAATAGGGTCTTTTTTTGCAAGGTAATAGTAGGTTATAAAAATGAAAATTAAAGGAGTAATAGGGAACTAAAAATATTTTTTTTATTTAAAAATCATAATAGTAAAAATATATCTAGGACTTTCTCTGGAGCTTTTGTGGACAGTGTGGGGTCAGTTCATTTTCAGATAGTTCCTTGGTCTAGCTTGTACTTCTCAAGTCTATAGGCCCCTTCCTATGTTCACTTCAGTTCAGCTCAGTTCAGTCAGTCAGTCGTGTCTGACTCCTTGCGACCCCATGAATCGCAGCACGCCAGGCCTCCCTGTCCATCACCAACTCCTAGAGTTCACCCAGACTCGAGTCCATCAAGTGAGTGATGCCATCCAGCCATCTCATCCTTGGTCGTCCCGTTCTTCTCCTGCCCCCAATCCCTCCCAGCATCACAGTCTTTTCCAATAAGTCAACTCTTCGCATGAGGTGGCCAAAGTACTGGAGTTTCAGCTTTAGCATCATTCCTTCCAAAGAAATCCCAGGGCTGATCTCCTTCAGAATGGAGTGGTTGGATCTCCTTGCAGTCCAAGGGACTCTCAAGAGTCTTCTCCAACACCACAGTTCAAAAGCATCAATTCTTCAGTACTCAGCCTTCCTCACAGTCCAACTCTCACATCCATACATGACTACTGGAAAAACCATAGCCTTGACTAGACGGACCTTAGTCGGCAAAGTAATGTCTCTGCTTCTGAATATGCTGTCTAGGTGGGTCATAACTTCTTCCAAGGAGTAACTGTCTTTTAATTTCATGGCTGCAATCACCATCTGCAGTGATCTTGGAGCCTCAAAAAATAGTCTGACACTGTTTCCACTGTTTCCCCATCTATTTCCCATGAAGTGATGGGACTGGATGCCATGATCTTCGTTTTCTGAATGTTGAGCTTTAAGCCAGCTTTTTCACTCTCCTCTTTTACTTTCATCAAGAGGCTTTTTAGTTCTTATTCACTTTTTGCTATAAGGGTGCTGTCATCTGTATATTTGAGATTATTGATATTTCTCCCAGCAATCTTGATTCCAGCTTGTGTTTCTTCTAGTCCAGCATTTCTCATGATGTACTTTGCATAGAAGTTAAATAAGCATGGTGACAATATACAGCCTTGACGTACTCCTTTTCCTATTTGGAACCAGTCTGTTGTTCCATGTCCGATTCTAACTGTTGCTTCTTGGCCTGCATACAGTTTCTCAAGAGGCAGGTCAGGTGGTCTGGTATTCCCATCTCTTTCAGAATTTTCCACAGTTTACTGTGATCCACACAGTCAAAGGCTTTGGTATAGTCAAGAAAGCAGAAATAGATGCTTTTCTGGAACTCTCCTGCTTTTTCCATGATCCAGCAGATGTTGGCAATTTTATCTCTGGTTCCTCTGCCTTTTCTAAAACCAGCTTGAACATCAGGAAGTTCACGGTTCACTTATTGCTGAAGTCTAGCTTGGAGAATTTTGAACATTACTTTACTAGCATGTGAGATGAGTGCAATTGTGCAGTAGTTTGAGCATTCTTTGGCATTGCCTTTCTTTGGGATGGGAATGAAAACTGACCTTTTCCCGTCCTGTGGCCACTGCTGAGTTTTCCAAATTTGCTGGCATATTGAGTACAGCACTTTGACAGCATCATCCTTCAGTATTTGAAATAGCTCTACTGGAATTCCATCACCTCCACTAGCTTTGTTCGTAGTGATGCTTTCTAAGGCCCACTTGACTTCACATTCCATGATGTCTGGTTCTGGATGAGTGATCAAACCATCGTGATTTTCCGGGTCATGAAGATCTTTTTTGTACAGTTCTTCTGCGTATTCTTGCCACCTCATCTTAATATCTGCTGCTTCTGTTAGGTCCATACCATTTCTGTCCTTTATTGTGCCCATCTTTGAAATGTTCCCTTGATATCTCTAATTTTCTTGAAGAGAGCTCTAGTCTTTCCCATTCTGTTGTTTTCCTCTATTTCTTTGCATTGATCACTGAAGAAGGCTTTTGGGTTTTAGTCTGTTGCTCCTGTCACTTCCAAAGCAGTTCCCTCTGTTTATTTTAGTTTTTTCTGTTTTCTTGTCTCTTCAGTGTCTAGTTTCCACCCTGACACAAGAGGAGCGGTGGTGCTCACTTTTTTTAGGTTCACTTGTTCATTCGTGCTGTGGGGAGGGAGGAACACTCCAAACAAACATCACTGGTGTGTGCTCACAGTGATTCAGCCACACTGGGTTTGCCCCCACTCACAGCATGTGTGCTTTCCCAGTCTACACTGCTCAGGTTCTAGGTTGCTCTGCCAGGAACTGTCTGATGTGGGCCCTGGTTTGGATGCACTCCCCACATCTAAGCCACTCAGGTTCAGGTTCTCGGGCACTCCACAAAGGCGCAGACTTGGTTGGGCCTGTATTTTGTGCCCGTCCCAGGTCCGAACAGCTCCGGGGACCAGGTGCTTAGCGCGCACAGCTGCCCCCAGTTGAAGGCTGTGACTTATCGCCTCCCCCTTCCCAGCTGCTCTTAGGTGTGCCACGTATCTCTTCTGGGGAGCTGATCTCTGGCTGTGACCCTACCAGCGAATGTCAACTGTCCAGAATCACAAGAAGTCTTGGTTAGCAATGAAATCAGCTTGCAGTTTGGTATAGGATGCTTCTCTGGGTCTGTGATTGCCCCCTTCCAGCTCTGGCTCTCCTCGCCTGCCTGTCTCGGGAGGGGGATGGGCCAGTCTGCAGCTGGCTAGTTCTGCTCAGTCCTTTGTTCTGTGAGCCGGCCTGGCAGTGTCTTGAGTGAGTGAGTGAGTGAGTGAAGTTCTCATTCGTGTCCGACTCTTTGCGACCCCATGGACTGTAGCCTATCAGGCTCCTCTGTCCATGGGATTTTCCAGGCAAGAGTGCTGGAGTGGATTGCCATTTCCTTCTCTAGGGGATCTTCCCAACCCAGGAATCGAACATGGGTCTCCCGCACTTGGGGCAGATGCTTTACCGTCTGAGCAACCAGGACAGTGTCTTAGGTTAGGGCTTTTCATGGGTTAGCTATCCCACAGTCTGGGTTGCTATCTCAAGCTAGTTTCCTCAGATTGCCCTTGGGGCATTCAGGCCTGGTCCTTACCCTAAGCAATGCAGCCAGCATCTCCCTGTCCAGCNGCCATTTCCTTCTCCAGGGGATCTTCCCAACCCAGGAATCGAACATGGGTCTCCCGCACTTGGGGCAGATGCTTTACCGTCTGAGCAACCAGGGCAGTGTCTTAGGTTAGGGCTTTTCATGGGTTAGCTATCCCACAGTCTGGGTTGCTATCTCAAGCTAGTTTCCTCAGATTGCCCTTGGGGCATTCAGGCCTGGTCCTTACCCTAAGCAATGCAGCCAGCGTCTCCCTGTCCAGCCCCCACTTGCTAGTGGGGGATGTGAGGATCTGGGCTGCTGCTCCACTGGGAGTTGCTGTTAGGCACGTAATCTGTGGGTTTTAACTATTTATTTATTTTTCCTCCCAGTTATTTTGCCCTCTGAGATTCCAAGGCTCGCCACAGACCCACTGGAGAAGAGTGTTTCCTGGTGTTTGGAAACCTCTCTTTTTTAAGACTCCCTTCCTGTGACGGATCTCCATCCTTACCTCTTTTGTCTCTCTTTTTATCGTTTATATTTTTCCTACCTCCTTTCGAAGACAATGGGCTGCCTTTCCGGGTGCCTGATGTCCTCTGCCAGCATTCAGAAGTTGTTTTGTGGAATTTGCTCAGCATTCAAATGTTCTTTCGATGAATTTGTGGGGGAGAAAGTGGTCTCCCCATCCTATTCCTCCACCATCTCGAAATTTCTGTTTTATAGTGACCCTTACTGATTAAACCAGATCTTGCATAGGTGGTCCCTATTAGATGCAATCCCCATTCTGAGATTTCTAAATTGATTATTTAGGACTGGTTTATGATCTTCACGCAGGCTTGGGGTTCAGAAACCAGTCCTAGGAAATCAATTTACATGCTACAGCTAAGACACAAATGAAACTAACTCCATAATAGACAACAATGAAGAAAACACAAGGAAAATAAAAATAAGGTTTCTAATTAGGGACACTAGTGGTATACATTTAAGGATTTCAAAATAAAATTATAAAATGAATGAAATATAAATATTAAAAATATGCCAAGAACAGAAAAATTAAAATGAATGAAACCTCCGTAGTTGTTAACTATATTCATATGTTAACTATATTCAGTTCAGGTCAGTCGCTCAGTCGTGTCCGATTCTTTGTGACCCCATGAATCACAGCACGCCAGGCCTCCCTCTCTATCACCAACTCCTGGAGTTCACTCAGACTCATGCCCATCGAATCAGTGATGCCATACAGCCATCTCATCCTCTGTTGTCCCCTTCTCCTCCTGCTCACAATCCCTCCCAGCATCAGAGACTTTTCCAGTGAGTCAACTCTTTGCATGAGGTGGCCAAAGTATTAAAGTTTCAGCTTCAGCATCAATCCTTCTAATGAACACCCAGGACTGATCTCCTTTAGAATGGACTGGTTGGATCTCCTTGCAGTCCAAGGGACTCTCAAGTGTCTTCTCCAACACCACAGTTCAAAAGTATCAATTCTTCAGCATTCAGCTTTCTTGACAGATAACTATATTAGAATATGTAAATGTTCTTTGCAGCTTCAAATGGTTGAAATAGCAAAAGATCAGAAAGTAAGGATTCTTGTAGTATCAACCCAAGAATTTGGGATTTCACTTTGTTGGTCCTACCAAATGAAACATTCCTTCTTCCAACATAGTTTCTTAAATTTCACACCTTTAGAACTAGAAGGAATTTATAAAAGACAAGATCTAGTTCAAGTCTTTCACTTTTAAGATGATGAAATCTATGCACATGGGTGACCATTCACTCTCAAGAGTAAAGGGCTGAGTCTGCTCTTGATCCAAGGTCTCCTGATTCTTAGTCCAGTCCTTATCCCTACATAGAAAAAGTCATTGATTTTGTGATGGAGATCCTATCCACATGTAACTATACGAGTGACAATTTCCTAAGCAATTTACCACAGATGAATGCAAAAGATTGAAAACCTATAAGGTAATCTATCTAGCTCATCTCTTCATAGATTCTGCCTCTTCCTTAAATTTATGAAGAGCTAGGAGTCATCTTTGTTGATGCGACCAGGTATGGTCATTAAACTCCCTGAAAATTTAGAATCTAGACCAAATAAAGTGTGTTGATTCAGTAGGTGTCAATATTTTTCCATGTCTCTTCATGGGAGGTATTGTTTTGACTTTGAGCCATTAATTTTCTTTAAGTAAACATATATCTAGAGTAGAGAGTAAAGAGCATTTATCCAGGTTTATTGTGATACTGTTTGATTCCCAACATTATTCTTCTCCCAGATGATGAAATTAAGCCAAACAGCACTTTTAAATATATTCCCTTGCAATTATTTGCTTAGAGATGAGCATGTGATTTGAGTTGGCCTAATTAGCTTACAATCCCATGAGTTTAACTGGGTTATACCTGGCTTTATTTCTTTGTTTTCCAGAACCCCTCATCCTGAGTGATATAACTTTTTTCCTTTTTTTTTTAAGATTTTTTTTTATGTGGACCATTTTTAGAGTTTTTATTGAATTTGTTATAATACTGCTTCTGTTTTATGTTTTGGTTTTTTTGGCCTTGAAGCACATGGGATCTTAGCTCCTTGGCCAGGGATCAAACCTTCACCCCCTGCACAGGAAGGTGAAGTCTCAACCACTGGATCTCCAGGGAAGTCCTTGATGTTTTTTTTTTCTTTTCTGGAACTGCAAATCCAGTCATCAAATTCAAACCAGTTTCTTCTCTTTCCTTTTGTCTTCCCTCTCCCCATCTTTCAATTTCACACAAACAAGGAAGCATGTAGTACCAATCAAGGACTGTAATCAAAAGGAAAAAGAGCCTTTGATGAATTCCACAGTGACAGTAAAGCAGAGAAAAAAATAAAATCGGGGTTCTTACTGACATCACCAAACCACTAAATCAACCAACTCCAGAGCCAGTCCTGCCCCTGGAAATCTAATTGAAGTCATAATGATCTTAGGAAGCTAGCTTGAGTCAGAGATTTCTATCTTTTTTTTTTTTTTTTTTTGCACAAAATATCTTGAATAATTTAAGCCATCCTTACTCTAAACAAAATAACCCAACTTTCTTTTGATTTCCCAAAAGCCAACTGACTTGTCTGAACTCTGAATTCTAATTTGAGTTTCATAAGTGTATGTACTGATCAGCAAGGATATGGCCTTTGCAGAGATTAGCAATGCATTTCTGACAGGCCCTGTATATCTCTGATTATAAATTAGGACTAACTGGCATCACAGTGTTCAGTCACCTATGAAGATTTTGTGGGTTTTCTTGGCTGCACTCTGCAGCATTCAGGATCTTAGTTCCCTGACTGTGCCCCCTGTATTGGGAGTACAGAGACTTAACCACTGGACTGCCAGAGAAGCCCCACCTATGAGTTTAATTTTATGCCTCTTTTCTCAGAACTACCTTATCCCTAGATGAAAAAACATCCTGTTTTTTTAGGACTTTAAAATTAGTAAGATAATCATGGGCCAGATGTTTACTTCATGCAATGTGAGTATATTAATCTGTATTCAAAACTATACTTTAAAAAGATGAATCACATAAACTTATTTAAAGTGTAAGAGTAATCATCTCCAAAAATACATAAATAGCTAATTTTCTCTGTAATTTTTACTGACTTCCATTTATTCCATCCCACCACCGCCCTTCCCCTCAATCAAGAAAAAAATGCAAGTTAATATGCATTTTAAAAATACCTCCAAAAGTAACTGTTCTTAGTCCAAACCATCTCAGATTAGAAATATCTCCCTTTTTATTAAACAGCCTCGACTGTAAGATTATGAGAAAAACTGCAGCAGTGAAGAGCAACAGTGGTCTGGGGCTGGGAGAGTGCTGCCACTCCTGCTGAGGAGTGTCCCAATCTCCTCTTGGGAAAAGAATCAGAGACAAACAGCCACACACCTGCATCTTGCTAGCCAGATTTACTGCCCGAAGACAAAACCACCATTTCACTCAAAACTGCTTTCGCCACCAGCAAATGCTCTGTCATTTGGTTATTACTACTTTAGTACCTTCTCACTGGCATAAATTAATCTTTATAAAATCATGACCCATGACCTCAGGCCTGTTTGCTCTATAAAACCCTTAAAGGAAAACAAAAATCTCTTAACAACATGGGTCATTGAACTTCTAAGAAACTTAACAGATGACGTTAGGAACACAGGTGAAAATAATTAAAATCAACAAACAAGATGTTTGTTAAACCTGAAACTTAAGTTACTAGGTTTACTGAACAAACTACACCTTTTTTTCTACTGTGCTCCAGCTCTCCCAAATAATACTGTCCTTTATAGTTTCAAGTTAACGTCCAGGAATCTGTCTTATTTCACACACCACTTTTCCACTTCATCAGCATGATTCCTCCCCTTCAAGCCAGGTTTAAAGTTATTATATTTATGGATACATATTTCTGTAGGTTTCATATGTCAGTCCTATTTGTCTGATTAGATTGAAGACAGGGTGTTTCTCTTTTACTTAATAAATAAGCCAAGTATACAGTATTACAACCAAAAGTGAGGTCTGGTTGCTTGCTGCTCCAAAGCCAACAAACAGGCAAGGTTAGTGGAAAGGAAAGTTTGCTTTATTTTGGATGCTGACAACTGGTGGTGGGGTGGAGAGGGGTGGGAACTCCTCTCCAAAGGCCTACTCCTCCCACCCCAGGCCACTGACAATCAGTTGGCAAGAGCTTTTATAGATGAAGGGAGGGGGCTATATGCAGAAACAGCACTGTCAGCTCTGACATTCATCTTTTCTTTTAATATATGAAAGACTTTTATTTAATATCGGTTTGTAAAATGCCATTAAAGGAAGGATTGAAAATTTTTACAGCATAAAAGTACAAAATAAAATTTTCTTAAAGTGATTTTGAGATTTAGCCATAGGTCATACTTGTGGGTCTAGATCTCCAACAATCATCTTGAAATTGGTCAGAAGTGGTCTGACCAGTGTCATCTTAGTTGTCTTAAATAGAGCTAATCTTCCGTTCCAGGTTGGTTTGTTCCCATTTCCTTAAGGCCAGTTCCTGGAATTGTGACAGTTTTGATCTGAGCCACAGTCAGGTCCCGGTCTTGTTTTTGTTGACTGTATAGAGCTTCTCCATCTTTGGCTGCAAAGAATAGAATTAATCTGATTTCGGTGTTGACCATCTGGTGATGTCCATGTGTAGAGTCTTCTCTTGTGTTGTTGGATGGGGGTGTTTGCTATGACCAGTGTATATTCTTGGCAAAACTCTATTAGTCTTTGCCCTGCTTCATTCCATATTCCAAGGCCAAATTTGCCTGTTACTCCAGGTGTTTCTTGACTTCCTACTTTTGCATTCCAGTCCCCTATAATGAAAAGGACATCTTTTTTGGGTGTTAGTTCTAAAAGGTCTTGTAGGTCTTCATAGAACCGTTCACCTTCAGCTTCTTCAGTGTTGCTGGTTGGGGCATAGACTTGGATTACTGTGATATTGAATGGTTTGCCTTGGAAATGAACAGAGATCATTCTGTCATTTTTGAGATTGCATCCAAGTACTGCGTTTTGGACTCTTTTATTGACCATGATGGCTACTCCATTTCTTCTGAGGGATTCCTGCCTGCAGTAGTAGATAAAATGGTCATCTGAGTTAAATTCACACATTCCAGTCCATTTTAAACAGGAGTCCAAAATGGCGGTGGCTAAAAGACAAGGAAAGGAAAAGCCCGTGAAAATAGAAGAAAGGAAGGTCCGAGGACCACAGTGAGGACCTCAGGTAGAGCAAACAGCACTCCTTGCTAGCCCAATTTACATACAGCAGGCCCAGGGGAGAGGAAAAGACATATAAAAAGAGGAGCCAAAGGGCCAGGGGTTTCTCTCTCTCCCGCGTACTGGGGCACTCTTCTCTTCCATGTCTTTGGGTCAAGGTGCCCTAATGCCTCGAGGATGGATTTTCCTGCTATTTTCTAAATAAAATAGAGCTGTAACACGGAGCTATAAGACTGATTTGTCTAAGAGCTATAACACAGTCTGTCCAAGACCTGAGAGCTGTGACACGCCGAGGGCTTTAATGACTCGTCACATTTCTATTCCAAACAAGATTATAGAAGCAAATTGCTCTTCAAAATTTGGAATCTACAAAGAAGTCCAGCCAATTAAGGCACAGCTCTGTCACTTACTGGCTGTGTAACCTTAGTCAGCTAAGTCACTTTTATGTGACTCAATTTAGATTTCCATTTTCTAAAATGGGGATAAAATAGTACCCATCTCAAAGAGTTGTTCTGAGAATTAAAGAGATAATATATGCAAGCAGTTAGAATGGTAACTGACACATACTAAAGGTTGAACAAATGTTAATTATCATTATTGGACTTTAGTCATCAGAGGCTAGAAGTCTTTGTTAAATTCAAATTGAATAAAAAGTAGAAAAATGTAGAATTTGAGTGAACTATGGTGAAACATGGAGATGATATATAATTTACTCTCCATATCAAGCCTATTGCCCACATCTCCTATAATTAAGGTGTTCACAAATGTAACAAATAATAGGCATGATATAGTAAGTAATAGTCATGATGCAGAGCGTTTCAAGGACAACAGAGTGTCAGACAGGATTCTGCACCTGATGGTATCAATACAGATGTGTTGCTTGACTGTCCAGCCCAGGAGAAAAGAAGGAAAAAGATAACATATGCAGTACTTGGGAGAATCAGCAATCTTGTAGGTTAACAAAGTATTGTAGCTACCTATACTTCCTACCGAATATAAGATATATACAATAAAGAATAGTGTTTTCCACCAATTCACCTGGTGAAAACTATTTATAAGTAACAACTATGCATCATTCAACACATGGCCTTTTTTTTCTAGGTGACAAAGTAATTCCACTCGGCGTACCTCAATGTGGAAAATGCAAGTTCTGTCTGAGTCCACGCACAAATCTTTGTGGAAAACTCAAGTAAGCTCTATAAGCTATTAGTAAGATAGCTGGTACAAATATTTTGAGCAATACATTGGCATACCTAAATGGAGTTGAAAATGTTCACATTCTGTACCCACCAATTCTTGGTGTGTATAAGAAGCCATTGCAAAATCACACAAAAGGACATGCACTAGTGTGATCACTGCCACATTGTAATAACAAGAAATTGAAAATAGGGCAAATGCCTATCAATAGGAGAACATAGTAACAATCATTGTGTAGTAACACAATGGAATTACCATATAAAAGTGAGAATGGCTAAACTTGCTCTGAATGTTTCAACCCAGAATAATCTCACACATATAATGGTAAGGGAAAGAAGCAAGTTTATGACATACATTTAGTCATATACAATAACAATACTATATACCGTATTGTTTATGGTTTATGTGAATATAGTAAAGAAAGTGATAAGTGCCAAATTGAAAATAATTGCTACTCAAGGTAGTTGCTAAACCATGAAAGACTGGGATTCTTGGCCTCCAGAGGAGAGGAATTTAGTCTGGGGCCAGTGACAAGGCTTGATCACTCAGAGCTTTTGTGTAATAAAGTTTTATTAAAGTATAAAAGAGAGAAAGCTTCTGACATAGGTATCAGAAGAGGGCAGACAGAGTGCCTCCCCCCCAACCCCCGCTAGTCTTTAGCGGGATATTATATAGTTTCTAGCAGGCTGCTAATCAGAGAAAGGAAATGTCTCAAAACTCAGAGTGGTACCAGGCCCCTCACCCACAACATTCATTTTGAGATAACATTGGCACAATGTGAGACATCCCTGGCCATAAAACGATTGCCATGAATCTTGAATAAAGGCAGGTTTCCAAGCAAATATATTGTTTCATTAACATAGATTAGGAGAACAAATGTGTGAGTAAAACATATTGGGTTCTGAGTTCTAGGTGGAACCTACTTGAAGACAGACTCTAGGGTAAATGCGTAGTTCATTCACATAGCTTAAGAGAAACATTTCCACAAGAGAAATGCATTGGTTTGCTCAAGGTCTGACAAAACTTAAGTTCAGGTGGAGCCAGGTGTTGTCATGGCAACACAGAATTTTAAGAGAAGTCTTCTTTTAAGTTTGCATAGAGAAAGGGGAAAAAAATCTGACACTTGTAGTTGTTTCCTTCTGCCACTTAAGAGAGAGATTAAAAATCTGACGCTTGCAGCCCGTTTCCTCCATTTGGAGACCCCTGGCCTTCCTGCCTTTAACCCTCTCATTCCCGCCTTTTCTTTTAGGAGAATTATGTTGCCTAGGGAAAGGGGAGTCATTCTCATTCTGTAACTGCTTCCAAGCTGGTAAGGGGCATTGTCCCTAAATTGGTGAGGCAGCCTGTTTTCCTAACCTTCATATTGAGGGTCTCTAATCCATGGGCCCCAAGTAGTAGTTAGAGGAAGCTGCGGCAGTCAACAGGAGTTTGAGCAACCATTTGTAACTTAAAAACCTCCATGCAACTAGAAAGAAATCCAGCTACACCGTTACAGATGCAGGGAGCAAACAGCAAAAACAGAACAATAAGCAAAAAGTCACATTATGTCCATAGTTAAGGTACAAAGTGTTGCACCTGTCAATCTTAGGATTGTTAGATGTCATCAGATTAATGAGGTATCACATATGATTGTTGTTATCGAAGGTAGTCACAGATTTGGAGAAAGTCCTTTCCCTGAAGTGGAAGGACTCCCACCACGGGAAGCCATCCACTGATGAAGAGGGGGGCACTCCACAGACCCAGTAGTTACATAGATTGTGGAATGCAGTGTGGGAGTGAGCCCAGGACAGGAAGGCATAATCTTGAGGATCAAACAACAGTCTCAAGAAATTTGGAGTCAGCAGAAGCAGGCTCACATAGGTTATCAGGCCCATCTGAAAGGTACAGAATAAGAGCATAGAAAGTAAAGGCATAAAATGACATCACTTAGTTCTGGTCAGGGTGCCACTTCTTAACTCAAGTGTGGTGCACCCACGAATCAATTCCTGGCACTTTGACAGCTGTGGGAGAAGAAAGAATAACCTGGTAAGGGCCTTCCCAGAGGGGCTTGAGGGATTGGCCCCCAGATCCCAATGCTTTTATCGGGACCTCTGTTCCTAGCTCAAACAGAAGCTTTTTTGACTCAGAGGCTGGGTCAGGAGTTACCTCTCAGAGTCCTTTAATGCCTGTTGAAAAGCTGAGAGCTGAGTTACATAATCAGTTAACTCCAGGGCTTTAGGAAAACTTTTCCATTGAGCATTTTCAGGAATTACTGATTGTCCATCCTTGGACTGTAACCATCCTTATCAGTAACCTTTGCTCCTCTTTTCTCATACCTTTCTAATTCTTCCTCAGTATGTTGTGGTTTTCCTTATCCACAGGACCTGTCCAGATCAAAGGCCTCTGTAGTGAAGGGGTTTCCTTAAGTGCCACCTTTCTGACTTGACAGCCAGCTGATTACCCTTGGCTCCTTTACTCCTGTCCCTGCTGTGCCCTTTGCAATGCATAACAGCTACTACTTCTTTAGGACAATGCTGCTGTGCTGCTGCTATGTCGCTTCAGTCGTGTCCGACTCTGTGTGACCCCATATACGGCAGCCCACCAGGCTCCACCGTCCCTGGGATTCACTAGGCAAGAATGCTGGAGTGGGTTGCCATTTCCTTCTCCAATGCATGAAAGTGAAAAGTGAAAGTAAAGTCGCTCAGTCGTGTCTGACTCTTCGTGACCCCGTGGACTACATGCAGCCTACCAGGCTCCTCCATCCATGGGATTTTCTGGGCAAGAGTACTGGAGTGGGTTGCCATTGCCTTCTCTGTCTTTAGGACAATATATAGCAGTTAAAAGTCTCTCACTCTCTCTGAAATGTGCTTAATAGATTCTCCTGTTGCTATTTTAAATTGTCTTTCTTTCCAATTTGCATCATGAGCATGAAAAGTCAAATAAGCCTACTTAGAATCAGTGTAGATATTTACTCGCTGCCCTTTGCTTAACTCGAGAGCCAGAACCACAATCTCCACTAGCTAAGCACTCATTCCCTGGGAGAGATTTTGCTTCTAAAACCTGTTCAGCCATTACCATGGCATAACCTGCTTTACACTTCCCATCCCAAAGAAAAGAACTGCCATCTGTAAATATTTCCATGTCAGGATTGTCTAATGGGGTATCCATCAGATCTTCCCAAGCTGCATAAAGTTAGAAATTGGGAACAGTCATGATCAGGTGTTTCGTTTTCCTTTTCAGGAAGGAAAGTGGCAGGATTTAAGTTTTCACAAACTTTAAAGTTAGTTATTGGTCCTTCTAACAACAATGACTGATATCTAAGAAGCCAACTGTTTGTCATCCAAATATTAACCTTAGAGTTTAAGAATACACTCCTGTAGGCTGCTGGTGAAGCCTTCGGGTTGTGTCAAAAATCCCAAGGCCATACCTTTTATTTCAGTGACAAATTTATTTCTGACCCTGCTGGCAAGCTCAAAGCTGGAACTTGCAGGAGAGCAATCTGAAGAGCCTTAAAAGCCTTTGAGCATCTGGAGAACAAAGCAGTTTGTCAGTGTGGGCTTGTTGAGTTTCAGTTATAAGCTTATACAAAGGCCAGGCAAGTTCCCCATAACTGGGAATCCAAATGCAGCAGTACCCTATAGTTCCAAAAAATCCTCTCAATTGTCTTAAAGTCATAGGTAGAGGATGATTTAATATAGGTTTAACTCAGAAAGCAAACTTCAAATCAATGACTGAAAAATATTTGACTCATTCAGGAATTTCAGACAATAGAGTATAAGGATTAGGCACCGTGGGGTGTAAAGGAACTGCAGCCTCATTTATTGTTTGTAAATCTTGAACTGGTCTCCATTTATCATTTGACTTCTTTATACCCATGATAGAAGTGTTGCACGGATTGTTACAGGGAATTAATAGCCCCAGCTCCTTTAAATTCTCAATAATGGGTTTTAACCCTCCCAACTGAACTGAACTAACCTCACGTTTCAGTGGATACTGCTTTTTATGTGAAAATAAGTGTGGGTATTTGAGCTTGACAGCTACAGGAATAACGTTTTGTGCTTGACCCACAGACTTTCCATCAGCCAACACTCTTGGATTTACATTTTGTTCAATTAAAAGGAGAGAAAGGGAGGGCTCCATAGTCACAAAAACAGAGGCATGGACCTTATTCATTATATCCCTTCCCAAAATGGGTGAGGGAGGCTCTGGCACCATCAGAAACTCGTGTGAAAATAGCAGAGTCCCAGATGCATACTGAAATAATAACATTTGGCTCGTCCAGACAGTCCCATTATGGAAGCAGACCTGGGAGAAAGAGGGCCAGGGGCTTCAGTAAGCACAGAATAAGTTGCCCCAGTGTCCAAAAGGAAATCGACAGATTGGCACCCTCACAGTTATTAATACTCAGAGTTCCTCAGATGTAATTAGGATGGGAGCTCGTGTGGGGACCCACAGGCACCTTCAGTCCTGATTGTCTTGGGAGTCTGACCCCTGAAACCTACATCTCTGGGGCAGTCTCTCCTCCACTGTGGTCCCTTGCAGACCGGACATGGAGCCAGGAGTGACTTAGATGCCTGAGGGCAATCCTGTTGGAGGTGCCCCTCCTTTCCACAGGAATAGCAAGCCTATGCCTTTTCACCTGGGTCCCTCTGGGAATTTTTCTCGGGCTGTTTAAGAATGGTTCAGACAGCCATTAAAAGGGCTTCCGCCTGTTCTTTTGTTATTCTCTGCCTTTCTTTTCCTCATATTCCCTGCTATAATAGACTGTCTGAGCCTGTGGCAACAGATTATCTAAAGACTGATTTGGCCCATATGCCTGTTTTAATACTTTACAGCAGATATCTGGAGCCAATTGAGTGAAAAATCTATCTTTTAAGATCACTCTTCCCTCTTCATTTTCGGGATCAGTCTCGGTGAATCTGCAAAGGGCTTCCCTCTGTCTATCTAGGAATTCACCAGGAGCTTCCTTCTCTTCCTGTTCTGTTTTCTGTTTGCCAGTTTGGCATAGTTTAAAGACTTATTTTAAAGTCACGTGTTCGCCTGAGTCCTTCAAAAACACATCTGACAAAATGACTCTGATCCCATCTTCCTTTAGCTGTGTTACAGTCCCAATCTCGTTCTACAGTGGGAACCACCTGATTCTCAGTGGGAAGGGTGGCTATCTTGTCCTCCATCTTCCCAACTGGTTCGTTACCAAGCCATTCATCTCCATAAGCAACCGCTTTCCACAAAACTCGAGTTTTTGAGGCAGGAGTTAGTGTTTGTCCCAAGACATACATCACACTCTGCCAAGTAAGGTCATAAAGCAGAGTAACACCCATAAAAGCACTAATATATTTTTCTAGGTGCTCTAAACACTCTCCTAGATCCTCCTTGATTCTTTGTATTTCTTGATAAGAAAAGGGCTTATTAACTCTCAGACTGATTATTTCTCCCAGTGGGTGCTTCATGAAGATGCAACAGCTTGTGTGGCTATTCCTCAGCCCCTCTGGCTGCTCTGCACATATGATCCCAGGGATAGACTGGAGAAACCTACTTTTCTTTAACTCTTTGTCTCCTGTCTTCCATCTCATCCAGTATGTCACCCTTAGCTTTACTGTTGACAGGGCTCACATTATATTGGAGAAGGAAATGGCAACCCGCTCCAGTGTTCTCCCTGGAGAATCCCAGGGACAGGGGAGCCTGGTGAGCTGCCGTCTATGGGGTCGCACAGAGTCGAACACCACTGAAGTGACTTAGCAGCCACAGCAGGGCCCACATTGTAAGGTGAGTGCAGAGAAAAAGAGAGCGAGCCGGGCAGTCAGGCAAGAAAAAGGAAATTTATTAGAGGGAAAAGAGAGGGTGACTGGCTCTTAAGGAGAACCAGCATTCTCCCTTTCTGACGGAGTCCTTCTTATACCCCACCAATGAAAAATTCTATGAAGGGATGGTCACATAGCCAGAGGTCTGGAATCTGGTGGTTTCACAGCTTTGAGAAGTTAGGTGCCAGTGAGATAACCGAATGTCATTTGGGCAATTTGGTCAGTCTCACAGATCACTGTGATTTATTCTTTGTTTGCGAGGTCGACATAAGAAGCCATCTTATCAATGAGACCCCATGTGGGCCCTATCATACATGGGGTCTCATTGTCAGAAAACCCGGGAGGGAAGATCCACCGCAATTGGGTGGGCTCCTAAGGAGCCCACCTCCTCCTCTCTCCGGTGGTCCCCTCCCTTGGGCCTTACCAAGAAACTGAGATGAACTCCGGGATGGGACTCTCACTTGCCTTGCTGGAGTGACATCCATCGCTTACAAGTGTGAGTGAAATCCCATTCCCTCGGATCCTCTCTCTCTCTCCTCTCTTCCAAGTCCTAGCGTTAGGTGGGAGGATCCCCATGGCCCTGGACATTGGCCTTGCACCCCGTCTGACTTTGAAATAGGGGACTCCCATTTCAAAGCAGACTATTATTACTCTCTGAGAAAGTCCTGAGAATGGGGATGCTTTTTCTCTCAGACCTTTCTCCTCGCTTTCTCTTGCCTTTGTCTAACCTCCCTATTCAGCCACAATGGGAAATTCTCAATCCCATCCCTCAAAATCTACTCCTCTAAGATGCCTTCTCCAAAACCGAAAAGCCTTGGGCTTCCAAGGGGAGATAAGACCAAAGGTTTATTTATTTACTATTCCAAAATTGGCTGGCACAATACAGACTTGATAACAGGCCCCAGTTCAGTTCAGTTCAGTCGCTCAGTCAAGTCCGACCCTTTGTGATCCCATAAATCGCAGCACGCCAGGCCTCCCTGTCCATCACTAACTCCCAGAGTTCACTCTGACTCTCGTCCATCGAGTCAGTGATGCCATCCAGCCATCTCATCCTTGGTCGTCCGCTTCTCCTCCTGCCCCCAATCCCTCCCAGCATCAGAGTCTCTTATAATGAGTCAACTCTTCGCATGAGGTGGCCAAAGTACTGGAGCTTCAGCTTTAGCATCATTCTTTCCAAAGAAATCCCAGGGTTGATCTCCTTCAGAATGGACTGGTTGGATCTCCTTGGAGTCCAAGGGACTCTCAAGAGTCTTCTCCAACACCGCAGTTCAAAAGCATCAGTTCTTCAGCACTCAACCTTCTTCGCAGTCCAACTCTCACATCCATACATGACCACAGGAATAACCATAGCCTTGACTAGACGGACCTTAGTCAGCAAAGTAATATCTCTGCTTTTGAATATGCTATCTAGGTTGGTCATAACCTTTCTGCCAAGGAGTAAGCGTCTTTTAATTTCATGACTGCAGTCACCATATGCAGTGATTTTGGAGCCCCCCAAAATAAAGTCTGACACTGTTTCCACTGTTTCCCCATCTATTTCCATGGAGTGATGGGACCAGATGCCATGATCTTCGTTTTCTGAATGTTGAGCTTTCAGCCAACTTTTCCACTCTCCTCTTTCACTTTCATCAAGAGGCTTTTTAGTTCCTCTTCACTTTCTGCCATAAGGGTGATGTCATCTGCATATCTGAGGTTATTGATATTCCTCCTGGCAATCTTGATTCCAGCTGGTGTTTCTTCCAGTCCAGTGTTTCTCATGATGTACTCTGCATAGAAGTTAAAATAAGCAGGTGACAATATATAGCTTTGACATACTCCTTTTCATATTTGGAACCAGTCTGTTGTTCCATGTCCAGTTCTAACTGTTGCTTCCTGGCCTGTATACATATTTCTCAAGAGGCAGCTTAGGTGGTCTGGTATTCCCATCTCTCAGAATTTTACACAGTTTATTGGGATCCACACAGTCAAAGGCTTTGGCATAGGCAATAGAGCAGAAATAGATGTTTTCCTGGAACTCTCTTGCTTTTTCCATGATCCAGCAGATGTTGGCAATTTGATCTCTGGTTCCTCTGCCTTTTCTAAAACCAGCTTGAACATCAGGAAGTTCGTGGTTTATGTATTGCTGAAGACTGGCTTGGAGAATTTTGAGCATTACTTTACTAGCATTTGAGATGAGTGCAACTGTGAGGTAGTTTGAGCATTCTTTGGCATTGCCTTTCTTTGGGATGGGAATGAAAACTGACCTTTTCCAGTCCTGTGGCCACTGCTGAGTTTTCCAAATTTGCTGGCATACTGAGTGCAGCACTTTCATAGCATCATCGTTCAGGATTTGAAGCAGCTAAACTGGAATTCCATCACCTCCACTAGCTTTGTTCGTAGTGATGCTTCCTAAGTCCCACTTGACTTCACATTCCAGGATGTCTGGCTCTAGATGAGTGATCACACCATCGTGATTATCTGGGTCATGAAGATCTTTTTTGTACAGTTTTTCTGTGTATTCTTGCCACCTCTTCTTAATATCTGCTGCTTCTGTTAGGTCCATACCATTTCTGTCCTTTATCGAGCCCATCTTTGCATGAAATGTTCCCTTGGTATATCTAATTTTCTTGATAAGATACCTAGTCTTTCCCATTCTGTTGTTTTCCTCTATTTCTTTGGATCGATCGCTTAGGAAGGCTTTCTTTTCTCTTCTTGCTATTCTTTGGAACTCTGCATTCAGATGCTTATATCTTTCCTTTTCTCCTTGGCTTTTTGCTTCTCTTCTTTTCACAGCTATTTGTAAGGCCTCCCCGGACAGCCATTTTGCTTTTTTGCATTTCTTTTCCATGGGGATGGTCTTGCTCCCTGTCTCCTGTACAATGTCATGAACCTCATGCCATACTTCATCAGGCACTCTATCTATCAGATCTAGGCCCTTAAATCTATATCTCACTTCCACTGTATAATCATAAGGGATTTGATTTAGGTCATACCTGAATGGTCTAGCGGTTTTCTCTACTTTCTTCAATTTAAGTCTGAATTCGGCAATAAGGAGTTCATGATCTGAGCCACAGTCAGGTCCCGGTCTTGTTTTTGTTGACTGTATAGAGCTTCTCCATCTTTGGCTGCAGAGAATATAATCAGTCTGATTTCAGTGTTGACCATCTGGTGATGTCCATGTGTAGAGTCTTCTCTTGTGTTATTGGAAGAGGGTGTTTTCTATGACCAGTGCATTTTCTTGGCAAAACTCTATTAGTCTTTGCCGTGCTTCATTCCATATTCCAAGGCTAAATTTGCCTGTTACTCCAGGTGTTTCTTGACTTCTTGCTTTTGCATTCCAGTCCTCTATAATGAAAAGGACATCTTTTTTGGGTGTTATTTCTAAAAGGTCTTGTAGGTCTTCATAGAACCATTCACCTTCAGCTTCTTCAGCGTTACTGGTTGAGGCATAGACTTGGATTACCGTGATATTGAATGGTTTGCCTTGGAAATGAACAGAGATCATTCTGTCGTTTTTGAGGTTGCATCCACATACTGCATTTTGGACTCTTCTGTTGACCATGATAGCTACTCCATTTCTTCTGAGGGATTCCTGCCTGCAGTAGTAAATATAATGGTCATCTGAGTTAAATTCACCCATTCCAGTCCATTTTAGTTCACCGATTCCTAGAATGTCAATGTTCACTCTTGCCATCTCCTGTTTGACCACTTCCAATTTGCCTTGATTCATGGACCTGACATTCCAGGTTCCTATGCAATATTGCTCTTTACAGCATCGCACCTTCCTTCTATCACCAGTCACATCCAGAGCTGGGTATTGTTTTTGCTTTGGCTCCATCCCTTCATTCTTTCTGGAGTTATTTCTCCACTGACCTCCAGTAGCATATTGGGCACCTACTGACCTTCGGAGTTCCTCTTTCAGTATCCTATCATTTTGCCTTTTCATACTGTTCATGGGGTTCTCAAGGCAAGAATACTGAAGTGGTTTGCCATTCCCTTCTCCAGTGGACCACAATGGCCAGAAAACAGAACTCTCAATTATAATTGAGAGTTGCCTTGGTGGCTCAAACGGTAAAGCATCTGCCTGCAGTGCGGGAGACCTGGGTTTGATCCCTGGGTTGGGAAGATCCCCTGGAGAAGGAAATGGCAACCCACTCCAGGACTCTTGCCTGGAAAATCCATGGACGGAGGAGCCTCGTAGGCTGCAGTCCATGGGGTCGCAAAAAGTCGGACACAACTGAGCGACTTCACTTTCACTTTCAGTTATAATACTCTATGGGACCTTGATAAACATCTGCTGCCGCAATGGCAAGTGGTTAGAAATCCCTTATGTTCAGGCTTTCTTCACTCTCTGCTCTCAGCCCTCTCTCTGTGAATCCTTTTCTACTTCTCAAATACTCTTAGCCTACTCTGGGCCACATCCTCTGAATAAAATGTCTCCCAATTTGTGTTTAGACTTTTCTTCTTCTTCCTTCGACCCTTCTGACCACAGCCTACCCCCTATAGCTCCCGATCCCCTTGCAGCTGCTCCAGATCCAGCTCCACAGCCTTCACCTTACATCCCCTCCTCCCTCCATCTTTCTGAAGGTGAAGGTGAAGTCATTCAGTAGTGTCCGACTCTTTGCGACCCCGTGGACTGCAGTGGGCACCCTCTTTGCGACCCTGTGGACTGTAGCCCACCAGCCTCCTCCAGGCGAGGATACTGGAGTAGGTTGTCATTTCCTTCTCCAGGGGGTTTTCCCAACCCAGGGATCAAACCCAGGTCTCCCACATTGGAGGCAGATACTTTAACCTCTGAGCCACCAGGGAAGCCCAATCTTTCTGAAGGCAGCTCCCAACTCCCTTCCCCAGCCTTTGGCTGTAATAAGCTCTGAAATCTCAGCCTCACCCTCTACCCTGAGGGTCCTACTGCTTTACCCAGACCTCCCTAGATCCCCTCCCCCATAGGCAGTCCTGAACAACTTTAAAACAGGAAACTTCACTGCAGGACCCCGCTCCTTCCCCTGCTCCACTCCTCCCTTCAAGGGAAGTAGCTGGAGCAGAAGGCATTGTTAGGGTTCATGTCCCATTCTCCCTCACTATCTGTCTCAGATTGAAAACATTTGGCTCCTTCTCCTCATACCTGGATATCATCTAAAAGAATTCAAGTGTCTTACCCAGCCTTATGACTTAACCTGGCATGATATTTACATCATCCTTTCCTCCACTCTTCTCCCAGAAGAGAAAGAATGAGTATGGCAAGCCTCTCAGGCGCATGCTGATGAGATACACAGGACAGACACTAAGCCTGTAGGGGCAACAGCTGTCCTCTGAGAAGATCCCAACTAGGATTATCAGGCAGGGAGACCTGGACTAGCAGCCCATAATCACATGGTTGCTTGTCTCATTGTGGGCCTTCAAAAGGCAAGGCATAAAGCCATCAACTTTGATAAGCTCCGGGAAATAACTCAAGGGCTAGATGAAAACCCAGCAAATTTCTAGCCAGGCTAACAGAAGCACTACAAAAATATACAAAATTAGATCTAAGTTCAGCAGAGGGCTTCCCTGGTGGTTCAGATGGTAAAACCCAACATTGGGAACCACGCGGCCGAGTGGTTCTCCTGGGTTTCCTTATCCTACTTTTCTCCACCAGGTGCCCTCTCCCAATAAAATCTCTTGCTTTGTCAGCACATGTGTCTCCTTGGACAATTCATTTCCGAGTGTTAGACAAGAGCCCAGTTTTGGGTCCTGGAAGGGGTCCACCTTCCTGCAACAAATGGCAACTCTGGTGAGATTCTTCTTCACTGAGACTGACATCCTGACCACTCGGGGTACTCAGGGGCCAGCTTGCCTGCCAATGGACCAGACCCAGCAGCTGCAACTGGGACCCTTTTGTCCCTGGGCTCCTCCTGATGTGGACAACTGGCCAGAGTGCCCTGACCAATAAGGAACAAGAGACTTTATTGACCTCTCTCCCCTCCCCTCTCTCTTTCCTCTCCTTAACCCTTCCTATCCTTCCCTGTTTTTCTAGTCCCCTGGTCCTGGATGCAGGAATCTGGTCAAAAGGCCCTCAGCCTGAGCTGAGGATTGGAGACTGATCACCTCCTCTTGGCAGAGAACGCGAATTCTGGTTCTGGTCTCTTGGCAGAGAACGCGAATTCTGGTTCTGGTCTGGTCTGATTTCTGGTAGGGCCGAGTTCCAGCCCCCCCTTCTCTGGAGGCCCAGGAAAAAGTCCCATAACGCCTGGGCATGTGTAGGTGGCAGGAGATGTCTGTAAGGCCACCCCTTTCGCCCCCCCTCTCCCGCCTCCTCTCCCTTCTTCTTTCAACCTGGATTCCTTTCCTCCCTTGAAATCTTTGATGTTAGTACTTGGATTCTTACATTTGAGGGCTTCCCTGGTGGTGCAGAGGTTAAAGCATCTGCCTGCAACGTGGGAGACCTGGGTTCAATCCCTGGGTCGGGAAGATCCCCTGGAGAAGGAAATGACAACCCACTCCAGTATTCTTGCCTGGAGAATCCCACGGACGGAGGAGCTTGGTGGGCTACAGTCCATGGGTTGCAAAGAGTCGTACACGACTGAGCGACTTCACTTTCACTTTCAGCAGAGGGCACCATTGTCCTTAATATCCATTTTATCTCCCAGTCGTCCCCAGATACCCAAAAGGCAGAAGGCCCTCAAACCCCTCAACGAGACCTTTTAAATTTAGCCTTTAAAATTTTTCAATAACCGGGAAGAATAGGCAAAGCTAGAGAAGGCCCAAAGAGATCAGGCCAAATGCCACCTTTTAGCCCTTGCCCTACATGACTCCAAGCCGCCATCAACCAACAAAGAAAGGAAGCCACCTGGACCCTGCTTCACATGCGGCAAAGAAGGCCACTGGACACGCTCGTGCCTAAAGCCAAGGCCCCCTCCAGGTCCATGTCCCAGCTGTGGCATAACGAGATATTGGAAGATCAACTGCCCAAATCCACCTCCAAGGATCCGGACATTCCCCTCCTGGTTCTGAGCAGGAGTCCTCCGACCCAGCTCTGCCCAGCTTCCACAGACTTGCCACTGAAGACTGAAGGTGCCCAGGGCCCCAGAGCCTGACTCTCATTACCTCTACGGAGCCCAGGGTAACTCTTACAATGGCAGGACCGCTTACAAGCCTTCACCAACTGAACTATCCATGAGCTACTTCTAACTCACTCAGATTATCAAAAACTTTGACCCCACACAAAACCCCTTGACCCGCAATGCAGCCTTTTCTTATCTTACCCCCACAATGTCTTATCTTACCCCCATGATGCCCCTGCCCTGAAGGAAGTAGTTACAGAAGATTGACCTTTGGCCCTTATCCTAAATCAAAAAGGCTGGAATGATAGGGCCCACATGGGGTCTCATTGATAAGATGGCTCATTATGTCGACCTTGCAAACGAAAAGTAAAATCACAGTGATCTGTGAGACTGACCAAATTGCCCAAATGGCATCCTGTTATCTCACTGGCACTTATCTTCTCAAAGCTGCAAGGCCACCAGATTCCAGACCTCTGGCTATGTGACCATCCCTTCAGAGAATTTTTCATTGGTATAAGAAGGACTCTGTCAGAAGGGGAGAACACTGGTTCTCCTTAAGAGCCAGTCACTCTCTCTTTTCCCTCTAATAAATTTCCTTTCTCTTGCCTGACTGCCCAGCTCACTCTCTTTTCCTCTGCACTCGCCTTACAGCTGTCTGAGCTTCTCTTACTTCAACTGTTTGAGTTTCTTTGAAACTAGTGTAGTCTGAGGTCATAATGAGACAGGGGTTGTTTGGACCGCTACTTGGGCAGTTTGAATCTCAGTTTGGATTTTTACTGAGGCAACCCTTCTGGGCGGGGGGCAGGGGGGGCCTGACTTTCAGTTTGGAGCCCCGGGTACGGGGGCAAAGTAGGAAGACAGAAGGGAGCTGAAGGTTTCATACCCAAATCTACACCCGTAGGACACAAGTCTGGCATGTCTTGCAGAGAAAAAGGTCAACACATATGCTACTTCTACCCATTCCCCTTGTTTTCTACAGAACTGGTCTAATTGTAAAATAGTATTATAATTAAGAGACCCTCCAACTGGCCACCGTTTGCCTCCCTCCAGTGGATACCGTGGCCATGCAGTACCACATAGGAAGATCAGGCATACCGTCTTTAAGCTCTAAGGATCAAATCTATCCCAGTTTTTCAGGATACAGTTCAAAGGAGTGAGGCTGGAATTGTTAGCTCCCATCTGTAAGAGAGAAAAAAAGTGACCAGCGCCATCTTTCTACCGGAGGCGTCCCTCCCTGCTCTAGATGGGGATGTAGACAGACTTTCCACTGAAGCTTTCCTTCCCTTGTCTGACTTAGTCTATCCCTTACTGACGCAGGCACCATACTCATACCTCCTGGTTCTACCACCGAGGCGGGGTGGAGATGCATCAGGGATATACCTGATGGCATCCCAGACTGATTTTCAGTTCCTTACCTGCCTGTTACCCTCTCACTTCTACAGAGGATGAGAGAGAAATGCAATGTGTCACAGTAATTTATTCCAAGGCCACACTGATTGGAGCTAGATTTTGAACCTAGGCAGTCTGGATCCGGGGTCAAAAATCCTAATTGCCCTATTTTTTACTTAGACTATAGAAACGAAATATTTATCTTTAATGCTAACTGAAACTAGTTATTTCAGAAGCTAAAATTTTACTGCTCATATCTATGCATGCATGCGTGCTCAGTGGCTACAGCCATG
Organism: Capra ibex; assembly: GCA_006410555.1. NCBI lineage: Eukaryota > Metazoa > Chordata > Mammalia > Artiodactyla > Bovidae > Capra > Capra ibex. Next base: position 18,539,951 of record SJYO01041852.1, read on the forward strand.
TTGGACTCTTTGCGACTCAATGGACCATAGCCCTCCAGGTTCTTCTGCCCATACTGTGCCTCAATTTACTCATCTATAAAAAGGAGACAATAATAATACCTACTTCACAGGGTTGTTGCAGATAATCAAAAAATGAATAGACCCTTTTGCAAACCTCTAATGAAATAATAGATTTTGACAATGACCATCAGTTCTTTCCAGCATCACAAAGAGATAAGCTATTACATGCCTCCAGGTGAAAATACACTACACTATTTTAGCAGTATTCCTACAAAAACATAAAATTTGAATCAGATCAAGCATTTAAATCAAAAATACTAGTTTAGGGGAAATACAGCGATGGAGAAATATGTTAAACCAGATTATAGGAACATAATCAGAAAAATCTAGATTCAAGAAAATTCTGTAGAACAAATAACTATTCAACAAAAAAACTGCAGGGGAACAAACAAGAGGTAGGGTGAGAACCTATAAATCAAAAGAAATAAGAGACACACCAACCAAATGAAATCTGTAGAATTAAAAGAATCTTTTAGAGACACATACTGAAATATTTACAGATGAAACAGTGATGTCTGAGATTTACTTGAAAATAGTCCAAAGTGGGGAGGGTAGGTGCTTGCATCAGGGAGCAGGTAGGTACTTTTTTTCAGGAAAGTTATCAGTTGTCCATCAACTTTCCCTTTTTTGTATCTTTTTTTTCCCTAGGAATTTTAAAAACCCTTTGAGTGATCAAAAATTAATGGAAGATGGAACTAGCAGGTTTACCTGCAAAGGAAAACCAATTTACCATTTCATGGGGACCAGTACCTTCAGTCAATACACTGTGGTCTCAGATGTCAACCTTGCCAAACTAGAGGACGATGCCAATTTAGAGAGAGTTTGTCTGCTTGGATGTGGATTTTCAACTGGCTATGGAGCTGTCATCAACAATGCCAAGGTAAAATGGTTAATCACCAGGCTGTGTAAGATAGATGTTATGGGAGGCAGCATGATAAAGCAGCCAGATTTATCTTCAAAAACTAGCTCTGTCATTTATTACCTTTGTGACTCTAGGCAAGATATTTAACCTCTCCACTCCTCTCTCTCTACTGTAATATCTACTACAAATAGTTGTAGGGATAATTAAATCATATTACATATGCAAGGCATCTGGCCCAGAGGCTAGCATATAGCTGGCACCCAGTTCATGTTCATTTCCTTTCCTTTACTACTATGTTAGATTATTGACTATCCCTGATTTAAGTACAGTCTGCTTAAACATGTCCCCTAAATATGTCCCTTGTCCTGGGACAGCAGATCCGGTCAAGAGACAACAGAAACTACACCCATATAGCCACCTAGTTTCTCCCTGATGCAGCAGATTAGAAAGTGAAAGTGAAAGAAAGTGAAGTCGCTCAGTCGTGTCTGACCTTTGCGACCCCGTGGACTGTAGCCAGGCTCCTCGGTCCATGAGGTTCTCCAGGCAAGAATACTGGAGTGGGTTGCCATTTCCTCTCTCTCAAATGTAGTAATTCATCTCTATGTCTCACTTTACCCCTTTGTGGCTTCAAGGGAGGGTCTCAGATGGCAGCCCTGATGGTGGCAACGTGCGTCCCTGAAATTCCATGTTAGAATTTAGAAGCTTTTTACAAAGTTCTTCAACTGACAGACTAGAGAGATCTCACTATCACTTGGATGCTTCAAACGACCTTCTTTTTTTTCTATTTTTTCTTTTCTTTCTTTTTTTTAAATTTGTACTGCCTGCCTGCAAGCAAAGGCTCCCCTTCCATCCACTCCCACTTCCTCCTCCCTCTGGTGCCACCTGAGAAGCTGGTCCCCAGGCTGCCCTCACTGTCCCCATGCAGCACCCCGGATAGGTGAACCCACCCCCTTGCCTCCAAGCGCTCCCCCACAGGCAGATCTGAGCACACTATCCATCTTTCTTGTCCTGCCCTTAGTTACCCTTTCTCCCTCTCTCCATCCGTCCACTAGCGCTCGCTCTCTGCCTATTTCAAGGGCCTCATTCTGAGCTTCAGGAGGCTGAGAGAAAGCACAGAGCTGCCAGAGTCAGGCACATGTAGGTTCAAACCCCACTCTACCACTTCTGCAGGATTTTGCATGCTCAGTTGCTAAGCTGTGTCCAACTCTTTGCAACCCCATGGATTGTAGCCCACAAGGCTCCTCTGTCCGTGCAATTTCCCAGGCAAGAATACTGGTAACCTCCTTATTTGAACCTCCTTGACATCAATCTTTATCCCTTAACTCTAAACCGCAAAATGCAACCAGAGTGGTCTTCCTAAAAGCAACAAAATCTGGAGATTTCATTCCCCTTTAAGTAGTCCCCTTTTCCTTCAATATGCTAGTCATTCTTTCTATTTCCTTTCATGGCTCGCTGTTCCCCTGGGCCTGACCCCCAGGCTCTGGGTTCTAAATATGGCCTCTAGACTTTTCACACCTGGCTCCCACCAACACTGCCTGGAAAGCTCCCCCACTTCTTCTGTCTGACTCCAGTTATTTGTCACTTCCCATTGGAAACCTACTCCATCCTCCCAGGCATGCATTGGGCATCCCTCACAGTTTCCCCTAAAGTATCTGTATTTATCCCTTTCTTCCTTCTTATCACATTATGGAGATATTTCCCACTTATTTCTCCTTCTTATTAGATGATTTGCTCCATAAGGACAAGAATTCTCTCTTGTTCATTGTGATGGCTCTGGAGCCTAGCCTTGTGCCTGACACATAGTATGAGCTTGGAAAATTTTCAGCAAGTGAATGAATAAAGCCGGGTTCATATGTAATCCCTAAAACATCTTGGTGAGGCTTGGTCCTCAGCTTTGCAATCCAACTGTTCTTTTTTATAAGATTACATAGAGTTGTTCAGTGTCAAGAAAATGAAGTCAGCCTAACCAAAATAAAAGGCTGACCTAGTAGCCAAAATATCAAGATACAACTTTTTGTTGAGAGTTGTATCAGTCAAGCAGATAGGGATACTATTCTTGGCTCTCAGTATATTATCTCTTTCTAAAAATTGATTCATTCATTTATTCATTAGCAAAAATTTAAGACTATATGGGAAGTCAAACTATAATCTGAAGGCTCCTACAGGAAGGGCATTGTTAGTTGGGAGGAGTTAAGAGCTGAGTGACCCTGGCAGTCAAGGCATATTTTCCTCTAGATAACACTGGAGACATGGGAAAGAATTACTGTTCTTTGCTACAATCGCCAGCAACACCACCACCACAGCCACCTTTTCACCCTGCCCTTTTCTGGACTCCATGTCGACTATCACCTTCTACCACTGGAGTCTTTCTTCAGGGATATTAACCCTTGAGATTCAGCCATAATTTTCTTTTAAATCTAGTCAAAGCTTACCTAAATTCTCAGAATCTGTTCTTCCTGATGCTGAAGAACAGCTAATCCACCTCATGAGATACTCAAAAAAGAGAAATAAATTTGATAGGAGCAAGTAAAAAGAAGTGAATTGTTAGTAATCTAGACAAAAGACAAGAGCTTTCATAATTTTTAATTACCTCTGAGAAGAAAAGTGATGCAATAACTCTGATTAATTATTAAGGACCATTCCCCCAGCATGACCAGAACTTGTTCTTTTCAATCTGTTTGCATTCTTTATTGCCAAATTAATTACATTTCATAGAGATCTTTAAAAGCATAAAAATGTCCTAAGAGTGTTGTCTGTAGATAGATAATCACACACTATTTAAAGCTCTATTTTTAAGTGGGGTTACACCTTATAACCTTCGCTTGTGGCTCAGTTGGTAAAGAGTTCACCTGCAATGCAGGAGACTGAGCTTCAATCCCTGGATTGAGAAGATGTCTGGGAGAAGGGCATGGCAATCCACTCCAGTATTCTTGCCTGGAGAATCCCATGGATAGAGAAGCCTGGTGGGCAACAGTCGATGGGGTTGTATAGAGTCGGAAATGACTAAGCAACTAACACAAACAAAAAAGCAAACAGTACTTTATAATGACCCCCCCCACCCCGAACTGCAATTAAAGACACTTTTACACACAAGTGTCCAGTTGTATAACACAATTGGTACAGTGTATTCAGTTTAGGCACTGTTGTAAGCTATGTACGACAACTGTGTACAACATTGCTTCAATGAGAAAAATGCATGTCTACTTCCAGTTAGACTTACTGGCGAAATTTAAAACAGTCTCTGGAGAAATATATTTGGAAATATACTAAACTCATGCCACAGTATCATAGTAAAGATTACATAGTATGTATAGAACAGTGTTCTGAATATTTGCAAAATATATATATTCTTTTTCCCTGAGTGGCAAAAGCCAGTGTATGCATGTCTGCTGCTGCTGCTGCTGCTAAGTCACTTGAGTCGTGTCTGACTCTGTGCGACCCCATAGATGGCAACCCACCAGGCTCCCCTGTCCCAGGGATTCTCAAGGCAAGAATACTGGAGTGGGTTCCCATTTCCTTCTCCAATGCATGAAAGTGAAAAGTGAAAGTGAAGTCACTCAGTCGTGTCCAACTCTTAGTGACCCCATGGACTGCAGCCCACCAGGTTCCTCCATCCATGGGATTTTCCAGGCAAGAGTACTGGAGTGGGCTGCCATTGCCTTCTCCGGAGTATGACACATAAACTAAAGTAAAATAGTCTCTCTTTCCTTAACGGTTTTGTTTTCAAATTAGAATATATCAAGGACTTTTCCTGGACACATTTTCTCTTTCTCTTGGGTTTATGCTTTTAATTCTAACAGGTTCTTATCATCACTGGAAAATATTAATTGAACATATCTCTGTATAGTAGTTTTCCCACTATACCGCTCTACAAAATAGCATATTCCAGTTACAGCAGCTTTCCTTGTCATCTAACATATCATGTTTCTGTTGAATTCAATATAACAAACATTTACTACAGACAAAACATACAGAAGACTCCTTGATATCAATACGAAAGGTTATATGCCCTCAAAGACTTTAGTCCATGTGCACACACACAAAATCATTCAAAACTAATTTTAAATTATATGATATAGAAAAAGCAAAAAGATGGGTACTAATTTCTAATTGTAGAATCAAGAAACATTTCAAGGGTAGAGTGTGATTTAAGTTAGATCTAGACATACAGGTTATATTTTGACTAAAGGAAATAAGGTGAAAAGCACATCAAGCTGAGGGAACAGCATGAACTAAGGCATGGGGAAAGAAAACTGCAACATTTGGCTGTAGTTGTAGTACTGCGATGATTGTGGAGAAGTTGAAAGGTATCAGACCAAGATAATAAAAATCCTTCAATACCATGCAAAGACATACCTTCTTTGTTCCATTTGAATGAAGTGATGATTTGGGATGATCATGTTAATTTACATTCAGAGGCATATTATTGGTCATTCAAAACCAATCACAACATTAATACCAAAAAAACAAAAAAGACCTATTAGAAATACAGATGTCAAATTACTTGTGACTTTTTTTGATCTATATCTTAGTTAAATTTAATTTTTTATTTTATAACACAATATAGTTGATTTACAATGTTGTGTTAGTTTCAGGTGTACAGCGAAATGATTCAGTTCTACATATACATATATCCATATGTAAATAGTGCTGCAATGAGCATTGGGGCTTGTGATCTATTTAAAATGAAGTTGCTCAGTCGTGTCCAACTCTTTGTGACTCCATGGGCTGTAGCCTACCAGGCTCCTCCGTCCATGGGATTTTCCAGGCAAGAGTACTGGAGTAGGTTGCCATTTCCTTCTCCAGGAGATATTCCTGACCCAGGGATTGAACCCAGGTCTCCTGCATTGTAGGCAGATGCTCTACCGTCTGAGCCACCAGAGAAGATCTATTTTAAAAAGAAACCAATAAGCCCTTTAAAATGTCTGGGCTTCAGTTTTTGTTCTCATAACACTAAAGGGAAAAGGAAGATAAGAGAATGATTTTTACTTGGGTTTGTAGAATTATGAGCTGATAATTCTAATTCCAATAGCCTTCAAATGTTTCTTCAAATTTAGCCAGTGATTCATACATTTTCACATTGGCAAATTTCCCCCATTTAGCTATATCATTTAGCTTTACAACAGACAGGCTTTAATATATCTGTTCCTGCCCCCACTTAACTCTGTCCCTTTTTTTGCTCCCGCTTCACTCTGTCCCTTTTTCAAAAATGGGAGCAGCTGCTTGAAAAGTTAATTTATAATGTTCTTGCCTGCAGGTCACACCTGGTTCTACCTGTGCCATCTTTGGCCTAGGAGGTGTCGGTCTCTCTGCTGTAATGGGTTGTAAAGCATCAGGAGCTTCCCGAATCATAGCTATTGACATCAATAGTGAGAAGTTTACAAAGGCCAAAGCCCTTGGAGCCACTGACTGCCTCAATCCTAAAGACCTAGACAAACCCATTCAAGAGGTCATCGTTGAAATGACCAATGGAGGTGTGGACTTTGCCTTTGAGTGTGCAGGAGGAGCTAAAATCATGGTATGTATTTTTTATTATAGGATATAATAAACATTGCTTATTGACATAATTAACATTGAAAATATATTAATATGTTTATATTTAATATTAATATTTATGTATATATAAGTTAAGTTTATATAAGCAATACTTATTAATATATTAGATGCCATTATATGTTACATAACATGTAATTAATTTTTATTTGTTATATTGCTAATTACTACTTAATATTAATGTGTTATTAACATGTGTTTATTCTTTCACATGAAATTCAGCAAAAACATTAAGAGAAAACTTAGAAATTAAAACTTGATGAAAAAATTGTGCCTATGAAAAGTGAGGGAAAAAGAAAAGGCAGTCCTAGAAGAGGGAATAGCGAGGGTGACTGGTGTGCCTCTTAACAGCCAAGGTATCCACTCACATTAAAGTACAGCCAGGAGAGGGTAGCAACCTGCAAACAAGCCAATTCTGTCCATCAGATCTAAATAAACGGGCTGCAGAATCTTGCCTGGAGAAACCGAGGGACAGGGGAGCCTGGTGGGCTGCCGTCTATGGGGTCGCACAGAGTCGGACACGACTGAAGCAACTTAGCAGCAGCAGTAGAATTAGGTTCAAATTATGTGTAAAATTTTCAATTAAAAAAATCAACAAGCTGCAAAATTAAATCTAAATCCTTTTTTCCTAAACACTACAATTTTGATTCATTCAGATTTCTTCTCCTCTCAGGACAGGAAAGGAGGGCCCTTCTAAGTGCGGGGTCCTGAGAAACTGCATGATTGCAAATCCACACCTCTAGTTCTGTCTGTTCTGCCCAGAAAATGGGATAAAGAGCCAACAGGCAACACAGGGATTAGTTAGCCTCCAGAGTGCGCAGCCTCAGTCTCCAGCAAATACTCGCCTAATGCATATTTGCTCAAAGACACCATTAGGAAGAGTTTTGTTTTTGTTTTTTTTTTTAACAAGATGACTAGAGAAATCATCAACTAAATTTTCTGCGTATGGAGTCTTATTTCATTAGTGAGAACTGTGAACATTAATAGTTATGACACTCTTCCTTTTTATTTACACCTTCACTCAGCCTGGCTCCTAAAACTCTCCTCTAAGGAGAGGCTTTCCAGGTGGCACTAGTGGTAAAGAACCCACCTACCAATGCAGGAGACACAAGAGGCGAGGGTGTAATCCCCGGAGAAGGAAATGGCAACCCACTCCAGTATTCTTGCCTGGGAAATCCCATGGACAGAGGAGCCTGGTGGGCTACAGTCAAAAGGGTTGCAAAGTGTGTGTGTGTATGTTAGTCACTCAGTCATGTCTGACTCTTTGTGACCCCATGGACCGTAGCCCACCAGGATCCTCTGTCCATGGAATTTCCCAGGCAAGAATACTGGAGTGGGTCACCTTTCCCTTCTCCAGGGGATCTTCCCAACCCAGGGATTGAACCTGGGTCTCCACACTGCAGGCAGATTCTTTACCATCTGAATACCAGGGGTGCAAAGAGGCAGACACAACTGGGCACTGGGAGGCTATAAAGAATGCAATTCTGTACTTCAGTCTCCCAGGAGCAGGCTTTGCTGATTCTTCTCCTCAGTTCTCAGCTGACATGTCTTCCCCAGGAGAGAATGGAAATTGGGAAGAGCTGCTGAGAGCAATAGGCTGCCCTTCCTGGGTTTTGCCTCTCAGAATGGTTTCACTGCAAATGGTGTGACTGCTTAAGAGAGGATCTGGCCGGTAATAAGCGTATACACATATGTGCTCAGTTGCTTAGTCCTGTCTGACTCTTTGCGACCCCACAGACTGTAGCCCACCAGGCTCCTCTGTCCATGTGATTTCCTAGGCAAGAATACTGGAGTGGGTTGCAACTTTCTCATCTAGAAGATCTTCCCGACCTGTGTCTTCTGCATTGGCAGACAGATTCTTTACCACTGCACCACCTGGGAAGGACTCAATAAATGCTATTACTGAAATTCACTCAGGGAGGGCTCCTCGTCCTGCACTGCTCCCCTGCATCCAAAGCTTCAGGCCCTACTTTTTAAATTGTCCTTGGAACCTGAGGACTGCAATGTGCCACATCCACTCCTCCACTTCCCACAGCTCACATGTTTCACAAACACTGAAATTCAGCCCATTTAACCTTATTTTTCTAGTACAGAGATTCTCAAAACTGGCTATACTTTAGAAGTATCTGGGGAGTTGTTTTTCAGTGTCAACGAATAGACCATACCTAGGATATTCTCATGCACTGGGGACCAAGGTACTAATATTCTTTACAAGTTTCTCAAGCTGAGAACTACTGATCTAAATCTTTCAGGTTCCATTATTATCTTATTCATTACACCAAGAAATGTATTCTAAATTATGGATCAGAATCACACTAGAGAATCCAAATAAAAAAAGATAGGTTTATTTAACCACAAAAAATGAGCTGCCTACCCTTCCACCAAGGGAAAGGAAAGCTAAATTTCTAGGTTGTGGAAGACATTCCAGTAATGGGTATGAACTTGATTCTGATGATTTCTAATGCTCTAAAGCAGCCTAAGAAACCCAACAAAACAACTAGAGATTTACAGTAATGGACAATTTTATAAGATTTTGAGAATTAAAAATAATTATCATCAAAAGATATCAGAGGCTACTAAATAAAACCCTGTATTTGCATATAATACCCATTTAACTAAGTCATATTTATGGAGGTCAATTCCCTGCTTGGAGAAAAGCTCAGAAATGGAGAAAAGGGCAATAGGAAAGACGTTAAATTTAAAAATAAAGAGGAGGGTTCCTTGGAAGTCCAGTGGTTAAGACTCCACACTGTCACTGCAGAGGGCACAGGTTCAATCCCTGGCCAGCGAACTAAGATCCCTAAGCCACATGGCACAGCCAAACCCAAAATGGGAATAATCTAAGCAGCTCCCTTAAAGGTAACAAGCAGTGCCTGTGTGGTTTTCCTCTCTTTGTGGGTTCTTCTGTACAATATGCATTAAACAAAAATGCTTCTGCCATACAAGAAGTGTAGAAAGTAAAAGAGTTGCTATTTAGAAATGTTCGAAATTTTCAAAACTATAAATAAACACATATTCAAATAAAGATTTCAAAACACATTCTAAAAGTTCTAGGTCATTTTCCATCCCTGGTAAGACAGACAGAGACAGCGAGAGAAGAGGGAGAGAATATACCATACTTCAGACTGCTTCTTTCATATAGTGATCAGTGATGAAAAGAAACAGTATTTCTAGTGGAACTTCTGTAGAAGTAAAAGTCACGTTGACAAGTGAGAATCAAGTTGACTACGTACTATGGCAAAGGAGAAGAAAATGGCAACCCACTCCAGTACTCTTGCCTGGAAAATCCCATGGACAGAGGAGCCTGGTAGGCTACAATCCATGGGGTCACAAAGAGTGGGACATGACTGAGCGACTTCACTTTATTCACTTCACTCATTTTACACTTTATCACTGGAGAAGGAATTGGCAACCCACTCCAGTATTCTTGCCTGGAGAATCCCACGGACAGAGGAGCCTGGCGGGCCATGGTCCATGGGGTCGCAGAGAGTCAGAAATGACTGAAGTGACTGAGTATGCATCGCAAAGGATATGGGGTTCAGTTCAGTTCAGTTGCTCAGTTGTGTCCAACTCTTTGCGACCCCGTGAATCGCAGGACGCCAGGCCTCCCTGTCCATCACCAACTCCTGGAATTCACTCAAACTCACGTTCATCGAGTCGGTGATGCCATCCAGCCATCTCATCCTCTGTCGTCCCCTTTTCCTCCTGCCCTCAATCCCTCCCAGCATCAGAGTCTTTTCCAATGAGTCAACTCTTTGCATGAGGTGGCCAAAGTACTAGAGTTTCAGCTTTAGCATCATTCCTTCCAAAGAAATCCAGGGCTGATCTTGAGAATGGACTGGTTGGATTTCCTTGCAGTCCAATGGACTCTCAAGAGTCTTCCCCAACACCACAGTTCAAAAGCATCTTATGCTTTTCTTCTATGACATCAGTCTCAAAAGATTTTTAAATATTCGACTATACCACAGGGCTTCTACGTGGAATGGCCATCCACAAGTTTATATTTTTCTTAAACTTATTTATGTTTTCAATCTTGGCATTTCATATTCACTCCAAACCTGCAGTGGGTTAAGATAACAATATTTTTTCTTCTATCATGCAAAGACCAGTGCAAATCCTCTGGGTCCCTGTTTTCCATGTGGTGACTTGGCAATGAAGGAAGTTCTAATTTATGGCTTTACAATCTTAACACGAGGTTCTCCTGGTTGTTAGAGCTGAAGGGATAGCTGGCAGGTTGCCTACCGGCTTTTCCATTTTGGCCAGGAAATGGAACACATTACTCTGGCTGGTAGCCCAGAACTAGTCATATGACTGTATGTAACCACAGGAGAGCTAAAAACTATAGGGAAGCAGATGAAATGTTTGATGAGCAGCAGCCACTGTCATTTTCCATTTAACTGTTTTGTCTTCTATTTTCAATAACATTTCTTTTAATTTATCCTACATTGAGATCTATTAAGTTTACAGTATATGCCTCATATTTACTTATTCACTCTCTCTTCATGACTTAATTTGGATCCTAAGCCTCTGGAATTGCAAATATCTTTGCATGTTCCATTGTAGATGGTCAAAAACTTGTTGAATCGAGTTTACAATATCATCTATAGATCTATGTGTATTTTTCTTGACATACAATGAAATACACTATAGGTTCAGCATTACTGTGGTATTAAACAGAGTAAAATATGTTTTGTTTTGTTTAAATATCATTTTTGATGGTGTTCAGAATTTTATTGGATGTGCTATCTGAAACAGAACATAAGTGAAAGTCTCAGTCTATATTATGACCATAAGGTCATAATGCAGAGTTGTGTAAATTTTCCAGGAAGCATTGAACACACCCACATTGCAGTTCATGTTCTACTTTTCTACCTACTCAGCTAATCTTTTTTTGTTTGACCTTCCAGAGAGCAGCCCTGGACAGTGTAACAGTAGGCTGGGGAGTATGCACTATCATTGCAGTAAATGTTAATGACAGTGGATTGAATGTTTCTGCAATGGAGCTATTAATGGGCCGCACTCTAACTGGAACAAGCTTTGGTGGTCAGTTTTTGTTTTCTTTTTTCTTCACAGTAGTACTCAAATTATCATAATGAAGGTTACTGAAAGGAAAGAAAAATTATTTTTAAAAAATATTGAGTGCCTAGAACATATCTGAAGACTACATGAAAGCTATTTATTCTATTGGTTACTTGAAAGTAAACAGAATTTTTATAGAAGGATAACTGTAATTTGCAAATTGAAATTCAATTTACATTAAAATAGACCAACATAGGGGAACAAAAGGTAGACTTGGATCAAACTGAGATAATTTCTTATCTAGAAATAGAAAATAATCTTGGATTTTTCTCTTGAAGAAAAAATTTAATAGATTAAAAATACAAAAAAAAAAAATTAAAGATGGCAGGAGGATAATCTATTTGAAACAACCCATATCTGACCTAAAAATTTCGTTCATTTGACAAACACCGGTTAAACTATCCCTTCGTGTCAAGATCCATGTGTTTATTTGACATTTTGGGCAATTACAGGTTGGAAAAGTGTCACTTCTGTTCCAAAGCTGGCTGCTGACTACAAGAATAAGAAATTGGATTTGGATGCATTGGTTTCCCATACTCTGCCTTTTGACAAAGTCAATGAGGCATTTGACCTAATGTACCAAGGAAAAAGGTAAATTACCAGATGAGTGAGCAGTCTGAAAAATCTTTACAATGATTCTATTTTCATTTGATGTTGAAAACTAACCAGTTTTTCTTTTCTGACACTTCCACATTATCAAAAGTACTCAAAACCCTTAAAAGATTAAATAGTGGCCATTTGGAAAAAAGAAAAGCTTCCTACTCTATCTCCCAAATATACATGGAGTATATTAAGTCATGTCTGATTCTTTGTGACTCCATGGACTGCACCACACTAGGCTTCCCTTGTCTTTCACTATCTCCCCAGACAGTCTTTCACTGTCTCTCACTATCTTCTCTCTCTTTCACTAATTCATTCTCTCTTTGCTCAAAGTTATGTCCACTGAGTCAGGGATGCCATCTAACCATCTCATCCTCTGTCACCCACTTCTCTTCCTGCCCTCAATCTTTCCCAGCAGAAAGGTCTTTTCCAATGAGTCAGCTCTTCACATCAGGTGGTCAAAGTATTGGAGCTTCAGCTTCAGCATCAGTCCTTCCAATGAATATTCAGAGTTGATTTCCATACACTGTTCCAAAATAGAGTGATGGTATAAACTGACACACATTTTCCCCTTTGTAAACAATTTTTAACTCTGTTGGGACTACTCTGGAGAGAGAGTGATTTCTAGATTATAATGTCAGGTTCCTTTGGTACATTATTGCCCTGGATCTGGAATCACTGTGGTCTGCAATTGACATAGAGGGCCCACTCCAGGTCCTTCATTATCAGATTCAAATGAAAACCATGAAAATGTGAGCAGTGGGGGGCAGATGTCCAATACTTCAAGGATGTCCCAACTTTCTCATTTTCTAGGTTTGTCATGGGTATCCTGTAAGTAATTCAAGTCTACAATTTCAGCTATATTGTGCTCTCCTGGCATAGACCCTAAGAACTGATTTATAAAAGTGTCCCAATTATGGGATCCCTAGTAACTGGGGAGCAAGACTAGGATCAATGATTTTGGTTAAAATAACCACAGCACAGGTCAACGGGAGCAAAGGACAAAACACCAGAAACAGTATTGAATAGAGAAAATGCAAAAAGGCAACAAAAAGAAAATATATCACAAAAGAGGCAGGGGAAAACCATACAGTTAAATGACACGAATCTGAAGCAGAGAATAAATGTTGCAAAAGAAGAAAATAGGTCCACAGTGTGAAGACCCAGGATATTTCCTGAGGAAGAAACCTGAGAAAATATCTCTACTATATGAACTTCCTAATTTGCAAATGTGTTCACTGTGACATATCAAAAGGAATGTCAATAAAAAGAAAGGAAATCATCCCTGCTGAGTGAGGTGAAGATGACTTTCTTTGCAGTTTGAGAGCAGACTCCCTGTGCTTTCAGATAGCTTCACAGAAAAGGAATGTGTGAAGAAGAAACTGAATCTCTTGCATGAATTTCTGCAAACAGAAATAAAGAAGCAGTTATGTGATTATGTAAATTACATACAGAAGAATTATCAGTGGAGGGCTACTTGGGTAAAAACAAAAATTACAAATGTTGTGTGACTTGAGACTCTCTTCTATTTGAAGAGACTTCAAAACCGACTCCTTCCATCATTATAGAGTTTCATCTTTGAATATAAAGACAAATAAATTTAAGAGAGTAATCTTTATCGTCGGTCAGCTAGGTAGTCATTTCCGAGGGAAACAGCCGTAACACCCCCTATCCTGCGTGGGGTACACACCAACGGGAAAGAGTGCGATGAGGGATGCAATCAGGAGAAGGAAGAGGAGTACGGGACGGGAGGAGAGGAACCGAAGGAGTCAGGAAGGGTCCAGATCGAACTCTGGGTGGAGGAGAGTCTAGAACCGTCGGTGTTTCGACATAAATAAGGGACTAGAGGAAACCGAGAATCACAGAAATCACTTTGGAATGGTGTACGTCGAAGAAGGTAACAATAAAAGTTCAGATACAACCATTCGAGGAATTTCCATCTTGTTAGGAACTTAGGTGGGAAGATAATCTTTACGAGTTACCTATGTACCACAGACTGTGGTTTTAAATAGGAGTGTTACAACATCGGTGCGCAAGGTCCTTTGTTTGAGTGAGTCTTCCTGTTACGTCTATCGTCTCGTGTCAAATAATGTGACCGTCCGGGTTCCGTCTCAGAGGAGAATCGGTTCCTGGGGCTGGTCAAAAACACTTTTGGAATATATATTACCGTTAGGTGAGGTCATGATAACGGACCTTTTAGGGTACCTGTCTCCTAGGACCATCCGATGTCAGGTACCCCAGCGTTTCTCGACCTGTGCTGACTCGCTGAAGTGAAGTGATATATGGGATTCACATGGGTGAGTTTGGACGGAGGGGTTTAAGGGACTTTGATCAGACTTGTTTACTTTTCTTTCTATGTTACTTTCAATTGGACACTAAGTATACGGAATTCGGATCCATCAATTGTCACCTGTTAATAGTTATCCGGACACCATTATGGGGTTATTCGTATTATCTTAAATACTAAGATAAACCAATGTGTCTATTAATCCCATAAGAAAATCCACTACCTCTCAGGTCCATGCTAGGAACCCCGAGAAGGTACCTCCCCCACCCCCAGACCAAAAGATCAACCATACAGCAGAGGTATCTATGACCCGTATGACGAGTTTCAGGTGTCAGGTCGGGTTCTACCTCAGGGCGAAAGTTCTACCTCGGACAAGACAGACAAAGGAGGAAGTTGTTCAGAGGCTTATCAAACATAATCTGGAAAACTTACTTTAAAAAGGTTTTGTAAAGATATCGGGAGAAAAGGATATGTCTCTTTACGTTTAGATTGGGATTATTGAACCTTATCGGTAATCCTTATAATAAAAATTAATCATTATAATTAATTAATTTTATAATTGATTATTTCAATTAATCATTTTAATTATTGATCCAATTATTGTTAATTGATTCGACACTTCGTCATCAAAAGGAGAGAGAGAGGTTTGTGAGTACGAGTGGTAGGGACGGAGATAGTCAGAAGATAAAAAGGTATAGACGAAGAAACTAAACTTTTTGTTTTTTTCAGAGTAATAAGGATTGTTTCTACGACCCTTATAAATACTTTAGTCACTTTTAAGTCCCACTATATATACCTCAAATTCCGAATTGGTAATAGTAAGGAAATCGTTGTTTCCGGAAAAAAGAGTAGGTCCAGGGGTCAACTTTAATGATCACTTAAATTTATCGTATTAAGAGGTTTTACATGTAGATTACAGTTTCAATAGGTTTATCGGGGGAGAATTCCATTCATTATTACGACTCAAAAATGTCTTATGAGGTCTTTGTTATTTTTAGTACGTTGTTATTAAGTAAACGATTATACGTCTTTTGAAGGTAAATTTTGGACGTGAAATCTCTGTATTTTTTATTAGACGGTTGATGACTGTTGACATACCAAAAGAACTCCCGAGATTATCAGTAGACAATGAAAAATTTACAACGAAATTTTTAAAAACGAAAAAGTAATACCAAATAATATCCTATAACTTATATAAAGGGACACGATAGGTCCTCCTGGAACAACAAATAGGTAAGATGTATATTAACAAACGTAGACGATCGGGGTTTGAGAGTTGAGTAGGGAGAGGTTTCACAATGGCCAAAAACAAACAAACAAACAAACAAAAACGACACGGAGAACCGAACATCCTAGATTGGTCGTCACCCTCGAGGTTCAGGATTAGTAACCTGGTTGGTGACCTTTTAAGGGATTTCACAATGAAAAAATTTATGATCCTCGTTATGTTCAATATCATAAAGATCCCGTGTTTCGGTGACTTTGTTTTGACTTTACCTTAAACTGGGGAGGTTTTATTTTTATACTCTGCTTTTTAGGTGGTCCATTTCCAAACATAAGAGATTGTATCATTCTATGTGTCCACACAAAAAATTCCTATAATACTGGACGTTAATAATCTTTAGAAATTCTTACGGTCAATTGTCCCACTTATTATGGACCTATTTTCGTTATGGTAGTGAAGAGGAATCTTCCTTTTTTTTTTACTAAAAAATTGTACATAATTGACAGAAGTTTGCAGAACCTGACAGTAACAAAAGGTTTACGATGGTGTTACGGGAGACCACAAACAAAGAAATTATAGAAAGGTAGATAAAAGAAACTCTTTTACCCGATGGGACCACCGAATCTACCATTTCTTAGACGGACGTTACACCCTCTGACCCCAAGTTAGGGACCCAACCCTTCTAAGGGACCTCATCCTTTACCGTTGGGTGAGGTCATATGAACGGACCTCTTAACACACCTGTCTCCTCGGACCGTCCGATGTCAGGTATCCCAGTGTCTCAACTTGGGATGACTCGTTGATTGTGAAAGTGTGTGAAGGAAACTCTTTTTCTTAAGTCCCTCTGTTGTCGTTGAAAGTGTATATAGTACTAACTGTAAAAATTTTCATGAAAGTACACGTAATAAATTAGACTAAGAAGTTTTAATAGTGACCTGGTGTCGAAAAACTCCCGTTCCGGTAAAAATTATAAGAAATCCATGTAACGTTTCTCCAGTTTAAAAAGAAATACCGATTTTGATTTCAAACAGAGGGATCAAGACAAGAGAGTCAAGTCAAGTCAGAGAGTCAACACAGACTGAGAAACGCTGGGGTACTTAACGTCGTACGGTCCGGAGCGACAGGTAGTGGTTGAGGACCTCAAGTGAGTTTGAGTACAGGTAGTTCAGCCACTATGGTAGGTCGGTAGAGTAGGGGAAAAGGAGGACGGGGGTTAGAGAGGGTCGTAGTCCCAGAAAAGGTTACTCAGTTGAGAAGTGTACTCCACTGGTTTCATAACCTTAAAGTCGAAGTCGTAGTCAGGAAGGTTACTTGTGGGTCCTGACTAGAGGAAATCCTACCTGACCAACCTAGAGGAACGTCAGGTTCCCTGAGAGTTCTCAGAAGAGGTTTTGGTGTGAAGTTTTCGTAGTTAAGAAGTCTCGAGTCGAAAGAAGTGTCAGGTTGAGAGTGTAGGTATGTACTGGTGACCTTTGTGGTATCGGAACTGATTTACCTGGAATCAGCCCTTTCATTACAGAGACGAAAACTTATACGATAGATCCAAACAGTATTGAAAGGAAGGTTCCTCATTCGTAGAAATTAAAGTACCGACGTTAGTGGTAGATGTCACTAAAACCTCGGGTTTTATATTTCAGACTGTGAAACGTGACAAAGGGGTAGATAAACGGTACTTTACTACCCTGGTCTACGGTACTAGAAGCAAAAGACTTACAACTCGAAATCCGGTTGAAAAATGAGAGGAGAAAGCGAAAGTAGTTCTCCGAAAAATCAAGGAGAAGTGAAAGACGGTATTCCCACCACAGTAGACGTATAGACTCCACTAACTATAAAGAGTACTACATGAGACGTACATTTTATTTATTGGTCCTACTGTTATATGTCGGAACTGTATGAGGAAAAGGATAAATCGTAGTGTTTTAAGTCGGGGAGACGATCGACTTCGACGGATTGTGTGAAGAAAGAGGGAATGGTGGTACAGGAGAAATAAGGATTAATGTATAACAGTTCATAAGAATTTGAGCTATAAGGTATACGTCAGACTCTTTGTGGATAAGACTTAGTATATGGTAATTTACGTCCAATTAAACATATAAGAAATCAGTTAATAGAGGTAACAACTGTTTATAACTTGACACATTTTCGGGATTTATAAAGGAGAGACCTTACGATAATTTACTCTTACGTGAATAGGATAATGAATTTGGGTTCCTATCTAGTAAAAAGAAGAGACTTCAAAGTTCCAGAAAAATCTTTCTTAAACATTCATATAATCCGTAAATTATTATTTTTTCCTCTCTGAAAGAACCACCAGGTCATCAATTCTGAGGTACATAGGTGACGTCCCACTGCGTTCAAGATAGGGACCAGTCCCTTAATTCTAGGACGTCCGGTGTGTTATACTGGTTTTTCATTTTATTTTTATCTTCTTCCTTTTGTTATCGGAGAAATAAAATGACAATAATTTATTGTAAAAATAGGGAAAGAGGTAAAGGTAGTTATTTTAAGAAAAATATCCGGACGAATATGATATTATTTTAAAGTCTTGGACTGGAATTTTTATTTTCAGAAGTACTGGTCTACCTGTAAAGAGTTTTCTTTTTTTATGTCTACCAGTTATCCGTGTACTTTTCTACGAGTTGTGACGATTAATAATCTCTTTACGTTTAGTTTTGATGTTTCTCAATGGTGGAGTGTGGTAAGTCCTACCGATAGTAATTTTTTGTCATGTCATACAATTACGTATATATATCTTAAACCTTTCTACCATTACTACTGGGATATACGATCTGTCGTTTTCTCTGTGTCTATATTTCTTGTCTGAAAACCTGAGACTCCCTCTTCCGTTCCCACCCTACTCAACTCTCTTATCATAATTTTGTACATGTAATGGTATACACGTTATCTACTGGTCAGGTTCAAACTACGTACTTTTTTCGGCCACGTGACCCTGTTGGGTCTCCCTACCCTACCCCTCCCTCACCCCTCCCCCAAGTCCTACCCCCTGTGTACATGTGAGTACCGACTAAGCACAATTACATACCGTTTTTGGTGATGTTATGACATTTCATTAGTCGGAGGTTAATTTTATTTAATTAAAAAAAATTTTCAGATGTTTATTGTTTACGATCTCTCACACATATACCTCTTTTTCTTGAGAGGATGTGACAACCACCCTTAGATTCGACCACGTCGGTGACCCCTTTTGTCATACCCTCAAGGAGTCTTTTGATTTATAACATGACACTAACGTTTACCAAACGGGACCTTTACTTGTTTGTAGTAAGACAGGAACAACTGTGACGTGGGCTTATGACGTAAAGTATGAGAAAACAACTAATACTCCCTATGGGGTAAAGAAGATTCCCTAGGAACGGGTGTCATCATCTATATTAACAATAGGTTTAATTTGAGTGGGTAAGAACAGGTAGAATGATCCCAAAGAGAATGGAACCCGCACCCCATAGAGAAGTGCCGACGAGGTCGTTTCGCGTCGGTGACGAGGAATGGAACCCGCTTCCCATAGAGGAGTGACGGTGGGAAGGACAGGAAGTTGCACCCTGTCGAAGAGATCCGGAAGAACGTGGTCGCGTCGGTGACGAGGAACGTTCGCCACCGGGGACGGCCGACGACTGGGACCGGAACCTGAGCCCTACCGAGGAGAGCCGACAAGGACGTGGAAGTGTCGGACCGTGAGAGCCGGCGACGGGGACTGGAGCCTGCATCCCATCGAGGAGAGGCGACGCGCGAATAACACGGTCGATAGGAATCACCATCCACAACGTTCTCTCGTAATCTCCCGTCTGTGTGACTTTTGTATAAGTGTCTTTTGATCAGTTAGATTAGTGTGATCCTGGTGTCCGATTAGATTGAGTTACTTTGATTCGGTATGGCCTCCCCGTTGGGTCCTGTTCTTCCAGTACCATCTCTCCAGACTATCTTACACCAGGTGACCTCTTTTCTTACCGTTTGGTGAAGTCATAAGAACGGAACTCTTGGGGTACTTGTCATACTTTTGCGTTTTACTATTCTATGGTTTTTTCCTTGAGGAGTCCAGTCATCCACGGGTTATACGATGACCTCTAGTCACGTCTTTATTGAGGTCTTTCTTACTTCCCTACCTCGGTTTCGTTTTTGTTATGGGTCGAGACCTACACTGACCACTATCTTTGCTCCAGGCTACGACATTTGTCGTTATAACGTATCCTTGGACCTTACAGTCCAGGTACTTAGTTCCGTTTAACCTTCACTAGTATGTTCTCTACCGTTCTCACTTACAGCTGTAAGATCCTTAGTCACTTGATTTTACCTGACCTTACCCACTTAAATTGAGTCTACTGGTAATGTAAATGATGACGCCCGTCCTTAGGGAGTCTTTTTTACCTCATCAGTAGTACCAGTTGTTTTCTCAGGCTTTACGTCATACACCTACATTAGAGTTTTTTTCTGTCTTACTAGAGACAAGCAAAGGTTCCGTTTGGTAAGTTATAGTACCATTAGGTTCAGATACGGGGTTTGTCATTGCGACTTCTTCGACTTCCACTTGTCAAGATACTTCTGGATGTTCTGGAAAATCTTGATTGTGGGTTTTTTCTACAGGAAAAGTAATATCCCTTGACCTTACGTTTTCGTCTTTCAGTTCTTTGTGGACCTTATTGTCTGTTTACACCAGAACCTTACACCTTACTTCGTCCCGTTTCTGATTATCTCAAAACGGTTCTTTTACGGGACCAGTATCGTTTGTGGGGGAAGGTTGTTGTGTTCTCTTCTGAGATGTGTACCGGTAGTGGTCTACCAGTTGTGGCTTTAGTCTAATTAATATAAGAAACGTCGGTTTCTACCTCTTCGAGATATGTCAGTCGTTTTTGTTCTGGTCCTCGACTGACACCGAGTCTAGTACTTGGTGAATAACGGTTTAAGTCTGAATTTAACTTCTTTCATCTCTTTTGGAGATCTGTTAAGTCCATACTGGATTTAGTTTAGGGAATACTAATATGTCACCTTCACTCTTTATCTAAATTCCCGGATCTAGACTATCTCACGGACTACTTCATACCGTACTCCAAGCACTGTAACATGTCCTCTGTCCCTCGTTCTGGTAGGGGTACCTTTTCTTTACGTTTTTTCGTTTTACCGATAGACCCCTCCGGAATGTTTATCGACACTTTTCTTCTCTTCACTTTTCGGTTCCTCGTTTTCTTTCTATATGCGTAGACTTACGTCTCAAGGTTTCTTATCGTTCTTCTCTATTCTTTCGGAAGGAGTCGCTTGTTACGTTTCTTTATCTCCTTTTCTTGTCTTACCCTTTCTGATCTCTAGAGAAGTTCTTTTAATCTCTATGGTTCCCTTGTAAAGTACGTTTCTACCCGAGCTAATTCCTGTCTTTATAATACCTGGATTATCCTGGTCTTCTATAATTTTCTCCACCGTTCTTATGTGTCTTCTTGACATGTTTTTTCTAGAAGTACTGGGTCTATTAGTGCTACCACACTAGTGAGTAGATCTCGGTCTGTAGGACCTTACACTACAGTTCACCCGGAGTCTTTCGTAGTGATACTTGTTTCGATTACCTCGACTACCGTAAGGTCACCTCGATAAAGTTTAGGACTTTTTACTACGACACTTTCACGACGTGAGTTATACGGTCGTTTAAACCTTTTGAGTCGTCACCGGTGTCCTGACCTTTTCCAGTCAAAAGTAAGGGTAGGGTTTCTTTCCGTTACGGTTTCTTACGACTTTGCTGACGTGTTAACGTGAGTAGAGTGTACGATATGTCATTACGAGTTTTAAGAGGTTCGGTCCGAAGTCGTTATGCACTTGGCACTTGAGGGACTACAAGTTCGACCAAAATCTTTTCCGTCTCCTTGGTCTCTAGTTTAATGGTTGTAGGTGATCTAGTACCTTTTTCGTTCTCTCAAGGTCTTTTTGTAGATAAAGACGAAAGAACTGATATGGTTTCGGAAACTGACACACCTAGGGTTATTTGACACCTTTTAAGACTTTCTCTACTCTTATGGTCTGGTAGACTGGACGGAGAACTCTTTAGACATACGTCCAGTCCTTCGTTGTCAATCTTGACCTGTACGTCGTTGTCTGACCAAGGATTATCCTTTTCCTCATGCAGTTCCGACATATAACAGTGGGACGAATAAATTGAAGATACGTCTCATGTAGTACTCTTTAAGACCTGATCTTCTTTCTGTTCGACCTTAGTTCTAACAGTCCTCTTTAGAGTTATTATATTTATAGTCTATACGTCTACTGTGGTGTGAATACCGTCTTTCACTTCTCCTTGATTTTTCGGAGAACTACTTTCACTTTCTACTCTCACTTTTTCGACCGAATTTCGAGTTGTAAGTCTTTTACTTCTAGTACTGTAGACCAGGGTAGTGAAGTACCGTTTATCTACCACTTTGTCTCCTTTGTCACAGTCTGAAATAAAACCCCCCGAGGTTTTAGTGACGTCTACCACTGACGTCGGTACTTTAATTTTCTGCGAATGAGGAACCTTCTTTCCAATACTGGTTGGATCTATCGTATAAGTTTTCGTCTCTGTAATGCAGCGACTGATTCTAGGTAGATCAGTTCCGATACCAAAAAGGACACCAGTACATACCTACACTCTCAACCTGACACTTCTTTCGACTCGTGGCTTCTTAACTACGAAAACTTCACACCACAACCTCTTCTGAGAACTCTCAGGAAACCTGACGTTCCTCTAGGTTGGTCAGGGAAGACTTCCTCTAGTCGGGACCCTAAAGAAACCTTCCTTACTACGATTTCGACTTTGAGGTCATGAAACCGGTGGAGTACACTTCTCAACTGACTAACCTTTTCTGAGACTACGACCCTCCCTATCCCCCGGCCTCCTCTTCCCCAGTTGTCTCCTACTCTACGTACCTACCGTAGTGACTGAGCTACCTGCGCTCAGACTCACTTGAGGCCCTCTACCACTACCTGTCCCTCCGGACCGCACGACACTAAGTACCCCAGCGGTTCTCAATCTGTGCTGACTCACTGACTTGACTTGACTTAAGAACAGGTAAAATCAAGTGCTCAGGATTCTACAACTACAAGTTAGAACGGTAGAGGACCAACTGGTGAAGGTTAAAGGGAACTAAGAACCTGGATTCTAAGGTCCAAGAATGAGTTAAAAGAAATGTCGTAACCTGAAATGAAAGTGGTGGTCTGTGCATGTGTTGACTCGAGACAACGGCGAAACCGGGTTAGTAAAGTAAGAAAGACTTCAATGATCATTGACGGGAGGTGAGAAGGGGTCATCGTATGGTTTGCGGAAGACTGGGTTCTCCGAGTAGAAGGTCCTAGTATAAAAAACAAAAAGGTATGACAGGTACCCCAAGAGATCCGTTCTTATGACCTCACCCAACGGTAAAGGAAGAGGTCACCTGGTGCAAAACAGTCTTGAGGAGTGATACTGGGCAGACAGAACCCACCGGGACGTGTCGTACCGAGCATCGAAGTAACTCAATACGTTCGGGGAAACGGTACTGTTCCGTCACTAGGTACTTCTCCTTTTCGTCTTAATGGTATACTAGATCGTTAGGGTGAGGACCCGTATATAGGACTGTTTTGATAATTAAGTTTTGTTATGTACGTGGGAATCCAATTGTCGTCGTTATAAGTATTATCGGTTCTGTCTTTTTGTTGGATTTACGTCATATGTATGTGTTACCTTATAATGAGTCGGTTTTTTACTTATTTATTTACTTTCATACAGAGACGTCGTTGTACTTACGTTGATCTTTAATAGTATGATTTACTTCATTCAGTCTTTTTCTGTATGGTAGACTATAGTGAATATATACATTAGACTTTATACCGTGTTTACTTGAATAAATACTTTGTATGTAAGTCTGTATCTTTTGTTTGAATACCGATGGTTTCCCCTTTCTCCCATTCTCTCTCTATTTCATCCTTAAACCTTGATCGTCTATGTGTGATGATATATATTGTTTCTATTTATTGTCCCAGGATGACATATCGTGTCCCTTGAGACGAGTTACAAGATATTATTGGTTTTAACCTTTTCTCAAACTTTATCTATGAACGTATTGACTTAGTGAAACGATATATGGAGTTTGATTGTGTTGTTACAATTAGTTGGTATAAGGTTATATTTTCTTTTAAAACATATTTATTTATTTTATCTATTATTCCAGCATGACATATCGTGTCCCTCAATATAAGTTATAGGACTTTGTTTGGTATTATCTTTTACTTTTTTTTATACATATATAACCATGTTTATATAACCATATAACTATATATTTTATATACCCCGAAGGTTCCACCACGATCACCATTTTTTGGACGGACGTTTACGTCCTCTGCACCCGAGTCAAGGACCCAGCCCTTCTAGGGGACCTCCTTCCGTACCGTTAGGTGAGAACATAAGGACGGACCTCTTAGGGGTACCTGTCTCCTCTGACCTACCGATGTCAGGTATCCCAACGTTTCTCAACCTGTTCTGACTCCACTGAATCACACACGTGTATTCCTGTGTGTGTGTGTGTGTGTGTGTAGGGTTTCTTTCCGTTACGGTTTCTTACAGGGTTGATGACGTTTTAACGTGAATAAAGTGTACAATCGTTTCATTACGAGTTTTAAGAGGTTCGATCCGAAGTTGTCATGTACTTGTTTCTTGAGTGGCTACAAGTTCTACCTAAATCTTTCTGTCTCCTTGGTTTCTGGTTTAACGGTTGTAGACAACCTAGTATCTTTTTCGTTCTCTTAGATGACCTAGTATCTTTTCCGTTCTCTTTTTGTGGATGAAGACAAAGTGACTGATACGATTTCGGAAACTGACACACCTAGTGTTGTTTGACACCTTTTAAGAATTTCTCTACCCTTATGGTCTAGGGGAATGGACGGAGGACTCTTTGGACATACGTCCAGTTCTTCGTTATCAATCTTAACCTGTACCTTGTTACCTGACCGAGGTTTAACCCCTTCCTCGTATAATTCTGATATATAACAGTGGGACGAATAAATTGAATATACGTCTCATGTGGTACTCTTTGTGACCCGACTTACTTCGTGTTCGACCTTAGTTCCGACGTTCCTCTTTATAGTTATTGGGGTCTATACGTCTTCTGTGGTTAAATTACCGTCTTTTGGTTTCTCCTTGACTTCTCGGAGAACTACTTCCACTTTCTCCTCTTACTTTTTCGACCGAATTTTGAGTTGTAAGTTTTTTACTTCTAGTACCGTAGGTCACGGTAGTGAAATACCTTTTATTTTTCCCTTTGTTACCTTTGTCACTGTCTAAAAAAAAAGAACCCGGGGTTTGAGTTACGTCTACCACCGACGTCGGTACTTTAATTTTCTGTGAACGAGGAACCTTCTTTTCGATACTGTTTTGATCTATCTCATAATTTTTCATGTGTAATGAAACGACTGTTTCTAGACATATCAATTTCGATACTCAAAAAAGTCATCAGTACATACCTACACTCTCAATCTGTTATTTCTTCCGACTCGTGACTTCTTGACTACGAAAACTTGGAAGCACAACCTCTTCTGAGAACTCTCAGGGAACCCGACGTTCCTCTAGTTTGGTCAGGTAGGATTTCCTTTAGTCAGGACTTATAAGTAACCTTCCCGACTACGACTTCGAATTCGAGGTTATGAAACCGGTGGATAACACTTCTCGACTGAGTGACCTTTTCTGGGACTACGACCTTTTCTAACTCCCGTCCTCTCTTCCCCTGTTGTCTCCTACTCTACCTACCTACCGTAGTGACTGAGTTACCTGTACTCAAACTCGTTCGAGGTTCTCTACCACTTCCTGTTCCTTCGGACCACACGACGTCAGGTACCCCAGTGTTTCTCAACCTATGATGACTCGTTAATTTTTTGTCGTTGATATATATATATATACATACATACATATATGTGTATATATATCTATCATTAGCTTAGTGAAACGATATATGGTCTTTGATTGTGTCGTAACGTTTAGTTGACATGAAGAAAGAAAGGATGGAAACCTATGATACAATCCCGTGTTGTCAGACCTCGACGTCATCGGGAGAGTGTTGGTACTTCTCTTTCTCCTCTTACAGTCTCTTCAACTTGATCTATGAGTTGTAGTGATTCATCGTCTTAAATGGTAAGACAAAGTAATTTTACAGGTCTTGAAAGTCTTCTTTAGTAGATACGGGTGTCCGAAACTTACTAGTAGAGAAAATTATGAGAAGATACCTTTTTTAGAACACTAGGGGTTCCGAAACGGAAGTTATGAAGGAAGGTTCTTTAGTCTCAATTAAAAAATAATTAACAACGTGGGAACGTATGAATTAGATGAGAAATCTTAGTTGACCCAAAAGTAAACGAAAGTCGGGGTAATCCAGTCTAAAAAGTAGGGGTCTAACTGGATGAAGGAACTACCAGAGAAGAACGTCTGAGGACTATGTTTAACTGACTAAAGTAACGTTCAGTATCTTTATTTAAGACTAATTAAATATTACTATTTCTTAAATAATTTTCCTATATTGGGACATACGTTCTGTCGTTTTCTCTGTGTCTACATATCTTGTCAGAAAACCTGAGACACCCTCTCCCTCTCCCACTCTATTAAACCCTCTTACCGTAACTTTGTACATATTATAATATATACTTTACTTAGTGGTCAGGTCCAAACTAGGTACTATGACCTACGAGTCCCGACTACGTGACTCTGTTGGGTCTCCCTACCATATCCCTCCCTCCTCCCTCCCCCCAAGTACTACCCCTTGTGCACATATGGATACCGTCTAAGTACAACTACATACCGTTTTGGTTATGTTATAACATTTCATTAATTGGAGGTTAATTTTATTTATTTGAATTTTTTTATTTTATTTTATTGTTTATTTGTAATTTTTTTCTTTTACCTCTTTTCTTATCTCATTTTTCAGAAAGTCAACACCAAATGGAATAAAGAAAATTTGAAAGAAAATCATTTTTATTTTTTATGAAACTGAATTTTTTCCTATAATCCAGTCTTTTGATAATTATAGTTCTTGATTATTATAGTTCTTTTGATCTTTTGTGAAAGTCTCTAAATACCAAACTTTAATACAGGTTTAGGTACGTCGTCTTGACTAGACCAGTCGTAAAAGGAACAGAGTCCAAGTCCTACGACGTCCGATTTGGTAGTTTGGGTTGGGATCTGTCTCCGGTAGTGGTACCGAACTGACGGTAATAATGGTCTCCTTAAATCTAGACGTCATCCCTTCCTTACTCCCCGGAGGAAGAAGAGGGAAGGTAGAAGGTAGAGAGGAGTAACGTATGATCGATGACAAAGTTCAAGGAAGTTGACAGGTCGGATCTTTTCTCCTCTGTAAACCTTCTTTTCTGATGCAAAACATGTTGGTCTTGACAACGTTGACTACAGATTGTGACCACAGGAAACCCATATCGTAGGAAATCTTAGACTTAAAGAAGAACTCACCCCTTAGAGATATCTAAAGTGTTTCTTAGGAGACTGGATTATCCTTACAGGATAGACGCCAAGGAAATTTCCTTACCAAGAAAGATGTTGACTGGTTAATTCTGTCGGGAACCGAAGGTGGTCCCAGTAGAATGAAGAGGTCTACCTAGAGAAACCAATTTGAGAAGTTTCCTAGTTGTTTGAAGTTCCCTAATTATTGACATAGGGAAACGTCAAAGGTGGAAACCAGGTACCTTTGTGTAATCGTAGGGAGAGCGGAAATTTGACGAGATAAAGTAAGACGGTACTCTGACCGACAAGATCGGTCGGAGATCGGTGTTAAAAAAATTTTTAAATAAAGTCTATTGTCTGGAACTCAGAAGGTTCAAGGTCTCTTTTATAAATTTCGAAAAACTGACAACAAGAAGAGAACTGAAGTCTACTCCCGATTCACAAAGGTAGTAAGAATGGTCCTTCATCCTTTCCGTATATGTTGTGTGACTGTTGAGGTTTCTTTAAGAGGAAAGTTTGGTCAAAACGGGAAGGGGTACTTAAGAAACGAGAGGGAATGTACCTACTCTCTGTTATTTACTCGATTACGATTACATTCTTTACCAGACAGAGAATCGTACAGTATGTTTCGATGAGGTCGTGGGACGGAATTTTATACCCTCATTAAAACTGTGGATATAACGGATTGGAACCTTCAAGAATCGGTTTTAACTCTGTAAGACTTCTTCAGAGTAAAATTAAAGTACAATATAAATTAGGACTTTGATAGGGAACATGTTCGTATCGAGTCTCTATAACGTCCAAACCAAGGTCTGGTGGTCATATTACACCTATATCATTATTTCAGTCAGTGTACTTGAAAAACAAAGGGTCACGTGTATTTTCAATACAAATGTGGTATGACGTCGGATAATTCAAACGTTATCCTAATACCGATTTTTCACAAGTATCGATTGAAACAGTAAATTTTCACTATTGATAGTAGACTGTTGTGTTCCAACGGTGTCTGGAAGTCAAAAAATTTACGGTATAGACATGTCACGTTATTTCACTTCGTGTTATTTTACTCCATACGGACGTGAAGTCGGACAGTTCAAAGGGTATCAGAGATATCAAGATCAGTCCTTTTTATATACGAGTACGAAGAATGTTGTTACCTATTGAATGTTATATAATGGATGTTTTGTATGCTTCTTTTACATGAAGAAACCCTAGTGTCTCGGTGGGATTTTTCACAGACTGGAGGGTTAAGACAATATGTACAATAAGAACTTTTCGTTGTCCTTTTTGACGTGTTAAAAGTCTAAAAGTTTGATAATTATCTACGGATGGAAGAGACATACGATACGTATACATACAAAAGGGTTATCTTTCCCAAACCATCCATCGAAAACTTGGTGTCATAAATTTTCTGAATGATTTGTTGGTACAGACAGAGGGAGTACAAATTGGGTAGACACCGAAGGAAGTCAAGTCTATCAAAGGACAAGGTTAAGTATCCCCGATATCATTCCCGACAGAGATGTGGACACTACCTTATACATGGGTTCGTTACCGTTGTCTTCGACCTTTTTGTTTTTTCTACATCGTCTGTAAATACCGAAGTACTTGAGAAGGAAGTTAAGTAAGTCATGAAAAGAAAGAATATTCGAGATACTTTATACGAAGTTGAAAAACTTAAGACAAACTGATACAGATCACTTGTGAATGAACGTACAGTGTCAGATCTTACTGTCCAGTAAAAGTAGATTATTCGGGAAGGAAAATTTTATACGATTTAATAAAAGAATTCTCAGTCTTAATTTATGTTTAATCGTCACAGTGAGTGACAAAGGAGAGAAGATGATTTACTTAACCTCTCGTATCATCCAGTTCTTAAATTGTCTTTCGGACGAAGGTATACGGTGGTCCTCCCACTTCAAGGGTTTATGAAGATATAAAAAGACGATACGGGTAAAACAATAGACATAAACCTTTTATAGTGGACAATAGAGGATGGACCAGTCCGATAAAGATTAAATCAGGTGTAATCGTTTAAGAGATTACTCTGACTCCCGGAGACTAAAGTGGAACATAGTTAAAAAGGAAGAGTATCTTTCATCTACACTGAATCTGTAGATGAATACTGAATAATAAAAAAGTATGTGAAAAAAAAACCTTGTCGAAACCCAAGTGTCGTTTTGACTCGTCTTTCATGTCGTAAGGGTGTATGGAGAACGAGGGATGGTGTGTGTGTTGGAGAGGGTGATAGTTATAAGGGGTGGTATAACTATAAAACGGTGTACTTGATGTGACTGTATAGTAATAGTGGGTTTCAGATATGAAAGTACGATTCCAAGTGAGACCACCACGTGTGTGATACCTAAGACTGTTTTCATACTATGTATGGGTGACACATCATAGTATGTCTTATCAAAGTAACGGAGTTTTTGAGAGACAAGTAGGGAGAGAGGGGTGATTGGTCTTATAATATATGTCATCCATTGGTACATCCGAGAAGGTTAACAGAAGAAAGTGAATTATTATGTATAGATTCTAAGAAGGTACTGAAAAGTCCCAAATTATCGAGTAAGAAATAATTGCGAGTTATTATGACGTAACAGACCTCGGTCGCTACCGACTCACACGACCTCGCCGGTACTCCACTATGGGGTGTATGTTCCCATTTTCTCTTCGGGGTGGTTCTGTCATCCTCCCCGCTTAAGTGCAAATTTTAGTTTGGGGTAAGGACGGTCTCTACGAGTCTCCCGAGTTCGTTTGGAACACGTGTCGTCCTGGGTCCCTGAGGTGTCTCTGACTCTGTCTTGACACAAACTCACAGAGGACACCTCCATGCCCAGTCGTCACCTGACGGTGTCCCTGTCCCCGAGACCTGTGTCTGAACCCATACCGTATTCGGGAGAACCTCCTCCAGCATTAATTGGGGTGATATCTCGATAGTCTTGAATGTGTCCTGACCCTTTATCAGGACACCTCTCGTGTCCTCCCGTGTTTGTCTTTGAACACACGTGGTCCTGGGTCCTATTTCCTCATCACTGGGGTGTTCTCTGACTGGGTCTGAACGGACACTCACAGGTCCGTAGAGGTCGTCTCCGCACCCAGCCACCACCGGACGACGTCCCAACCCCCGTGACTCATATCGTCATGTACGTACCCTGGAAAACTTCCTCCAGTGGTAATAGAAGTAATGGAGTCGGTATCATCCGAAGGGAACATAGAGTCAGTCATTTCTTAGAAGGACGTCACGTCCTAGGGCCCGAATTAGAGACCCAACCCTTCTAGGGGACCTCTTCCTTTACCGTTGGGTGAGGTCATAGGAACGGACCTTTTAGAGTGCCTGTCTCCTCGGACCAACCGACGTCAGGTACCCCAGTGTTTCTCAGCCCGTGATGACTCGCTGATTAAATGAATGTTTATTGTCCCTCCCTTGTGTTGAGGTGGGTAGTTGTCTTTTAACCTAATTTCTAAATGACTCGAACCGGGGCGGGTAGTCTTGTTCTGGGTCCAAGGGGGAGTCAGTTAGAGAGGTTAGTCCTTTGAAGGTATTCGGAGAATAGGAAGAGATCTCCCGTCTGTCTGATTTTTGGTGTTAGTGTCTTTTGATTGGTTAGATTGGTGTACCTGGTGTCGGAACAGATTGAGTTACTTTGATACTCGGTACGGAACATCCAGGTGGGTTCTACCTGTGCAGTACCACCTCTCAAGACTATTTTACGTCAGGTGACATCTTCCCTCGCCGTTTGGTGAAGTCATAAGAATAGAACTCTTGGGGTACTTGTCATACTTTTCCGTTTTTATATTCTGTAACTTTCTACTTGAGGGGTCCAGTCATCCACGGGTTATGCGATGACCTTTAGTCACTTCTTTATTGAGGTCTTTCTTCTTTCTCTACCTCGGTTTCGTTTTCGTTACGGGTCAACACCTACGTTACTCACTACTTTCGTTTCAGGCTACGAAATTTCTTATAACGTATACTTGGACCTTACAATTCAAGTACTTAGTTTCGTTTAACCTTCACCAATTTATCCTCTACCGTTCTTACTTGTAGTTCTAAAATCCTTAGTCTCTTGATTTTACCTGACATTTCCCACTTAAATTGAGTCTACTGGTAATATAGATGATGACACCCATTTTTAGGGAATCTTCTTTACCTCATCGGTAGTACCAATTGTTCTCAGGTTTTACGTCATGAACCTTACGTAGAGTTTTTACTGTCTTACTAGAGACAAACAAAGGTTCCGTTTGGTACGTTATAGTGTCATTAGGTTCAGATACCGGGTTAGCCATTACGACTTCTTCAACTTCAACTTACCAAGAACAATCCGTCCGACCAGCCGAGTTACTCCATGTATTGTCGTGGCCCCTGGACTCAGTACAAAGGACAAAAGAACTTCTCGTAAGGAATTGGTTTATTCCTTTTTAAAGATATACGCTATCGTATTCCTTCCGCAACATACTCGAGTAAGACGGACAGGTTAGTCCATAGCGGTTCATGGGACATTGACTCTGTTTCTCGACTGACATATATTTGGCGGTATGACGAAACAAGCCCCGAGAGTAGACTAAGGCGACACAGCCTACTCCGAACTCGGGATCTCGTATTCTTTATTTTTGAGGGAAGAACGGAAACGTAATGGTACCACCTGAACAAACGAGAGAGCCAACCAAACCTCTATACCCGAGTCACGTATTGTCAAGATACTTCTGGATATTCTGGAAGATCTTGATTGTGGGTTTTTTCTACAGAAAAGATAATATCCCCTGACCTTACGTTTTCATCTTTCAGTTCCTTGTGGACGTCATTGTCCGTTTAAACCGGAACCTCATGTTTTACTTCGTCCAGTTTCCGATTGTCTCAAAAAAGTTCTCTTGCGTAGCCAGTGTCTTTTGTGGGAGAAAGTTGTTTTGTTCTCTTCTGAGTTATGTTCCTGTAGTGGTCTACCAGTTGTGGTTTTAGTCTATCTAATATAAGAAACGTCGGTTTCCACCTCTTCAAGATATGTCAGTCGTTTTTCTAACCCTCGACTGACACCGAGTCTAGTACTTGAGGAATAACGGTTGAAGTCCGAATTTAACTTTTTTAATCCTTTTTGGTAATCTGGTGAGTACATACTGGTTTTATTTTAGGGAATTTTAATATGGCACCTTCACTCTTTATCTAAAGTTCCTGATCTAGACTATCTCACGGACTCCTTGATGTCTATCTCCAAGTACTGTTGCATGTCCTCTATTCCTAGTTTTGGTAGGGATTCTTTTTCTTACGTTTTTTCGTTTTACCGACAGACCCCTCCGGAATGTTTATCGACACTTTTCTTCTCTTCGTTTTTCGTTTCCTCTTTTCCTTTCTATATGGGTAAACTTACGTCTCAAGGTTTCTTGTCGTTCCTTTCTATTCTTTCGGAAGGAGTCACTAGTCATGTTTCTTAATCTCCTTTTGTTATCTTACCCTTTCTGATCTCTAGAGAAGTTCTTTTAATCTCTATGGTTCCCTTGTAAAGTAAGTTTCTACCCGAGCTATTTCCTGTCTTTAGTATACCTGGATTGTATGCTAATCCAGGTATGGATTAATCTTCTCTAATTCTCCTTCATCGTTCTTATGTGTCTTCTTGACATGTTTTTTCTAGAAGTACTTGGTCTATTAGTGCTACCACACTAGTGAGTGGATCTCTATCTGTCGGACCGTACACTTCAGTTCACCCGGAATCCTTCGTAGTGATACTTGTTTCGATGTCCTCCACTACCTTAAGGTCAACTCGATAAAGTTTAGAATTTTCTACTACGACACTTTTACGACAGGAGTTATACGGTCGTTTAAACCTTTTGAGTCGTCTCCGATGTCCTGACTTTTTCCAGTCAAAAGTATGGTTAGGGTTTCTTTCCTTTACGGTTTCTTATGAGTTTGATGACGTGTTAACGTGAGTAGAGTGTGTGATCATTTCGTTACGAGTTTTAAGAGGTTCTGTTCGAAGTTGTTATACTCTTGGTACTTGAAGGTCTACGAGTTGGACCTAAATCTTTTCTGTCTCCTTGGTCTCTAGTTTAACGGTTGTAGGCAACCTAGTAATTTTTCGTTCTCTCAAGGTCTTTTTGTAGATAAAGACAAAATAATTGTTACGGTTTCGGAAACTAAAACACCTAGTGGTGTTTGACCTTTTAAGACTTTCTCTACCCTTATGGTCTGGTGGACTGGACGGAGAACTCTTTGGATATACGTCCAGTCCTTCGTTGTCAACTTGACCTGTACCCCTCTACCGTCTCCTTATCCTGTCCCTCTGGAGAAAGAGGGGGTGTTTGAGTAGTTTTCTTGTAAAGTTGCGATTCATTTAAGGTGTTTTGTTGAAGACTTACGGACGTCTCCTGTAGTCCGTGGGTCTTTTCGTCGGGTAACAGAAGCTTTTGTCCATCCTTTTTTATATTTTCTGGTTTTTTCTCTGTTTTCTCCATCCCTCCCTCGAATCAGGACCCCTCCCTCAGAATTTTTCTCTCTTCAAAGGTTTGTGGTCCTTTGTGAGAGTGACGGCTCAGACACCGCTCGGAACCTTCGTGTCTCCCGTTGTATTGTCCCTCCTTTTTATTTATTAATTTTGGTTGTCTAATGCTCGGGTTGCCATTGAGGGGGTCGCCTCTTCGGAACGTCTACGGACGTAGACGGTGATAGTTCGACCCCGACCCGTCCCTCCGTGCCCGACTCAACGAAATGTTCCTAACCCGGGCTTACGGGGTTTACGGGGCTCACATTGGTCTCGTTCGATTGAACCCGATCGTTTGGTCCGACACCCTATCGATGGTGCGTTTTTCGAGATTGTATTCTGTGACGGTCCTGAGCGTGTCTTGTTTCCTACCTTGTCTTAATCGACCGACGTCTGGTAGGGGGAGACCACTGTCCGTCGGTCTCGACCTTCCCGGCCTTCCCCCGTTATCGTCGGGGTCTCTCTGTAATTGATGGTTTGACGTTTGTCCGAAGAAACGATTGATTCTGAAGAACCCCAAGACCTGTCAGTAGTAGACGGACTCTTCCATACGGTCGACATGTGGGTCTTTTGACTCGTCGTCCCTGCCATCTCCGTTATTCAGCGTCGTTGACGTAAACGGTTTGTGGACTCGATGAGCCTGGACCCTTCCCGTGTTTTACGTCCGGGTTGGTCAGACGCGGAGACTCCTGATGGACTCACGGACTCGGACTCATCGAATCTGGACCCTCCACGTACGTCGGGTCCCGGCCGGAGTCTGTCAAGGGTCACCTCGTTGGATCTCGGACTCGTCACATGTGGTGTTCGCCCCGTCCGGGTCACACCGACTCTGTGACGTTCGGGTGTGGTCACAATAAACAAACGGCGTAGGGAGGGAGGGGTGTCGTACTGACTTGTTCACTCGGATTTTTTTTGACAGGTGGTGGTTGGGAGAACGCAGTCCCGTCTTTAACCTGTGACTTCTCTGGTCGTTTATCTTCTTCGATTTTGTCTCCCTTGGCGGAACATTCACTGTCCACGTTATCTAATTTTGGGACAGCAATCATGACCGATGTATCCTTCCCCGGATATCTAGAACTCTTTATATTCGGCCTGGGTCCTTGATAGACTTTTACTTGACTGGGGTGTGACGGGTGTGGTGGTGGTCTCTTTCAGGATCTATATAGAAATGGTAAAAATGCTAGTAAGAAAAAAATACAAATAAAAAGAAGAAAAGAAAAAGAAGAAAAAAAATTTGTGAAAAATTAAAAAGTCAGGAGATAAAGAGGAAATCAAAAGTGAAAATATTGGATGATAATGAAGGGGGGTGGTTTCTGGGATAAAAATTCGTTTGAAGTATATATATAACAAAATAAAAAATTTATTAAGAACACTCAAACAAAAAAAAAAAGAAGAAGAAGAAAATAAGAAATTATAATATAAAAACTTTTAGGTTGGAGATGAGATCTAAAAATTAGAAACGAAAAACCATAAACAATAGTTAAAACATGGAAGTTTTTGGGTTAGAAGTCGTGGGTAAAAATGAACTCTCACTCTAATGACCGGACTGACGAGAGAAAAGGAAACCTGAGAGGAAAAAGAGGTGATCTAGTGGGGACAGAGGAGGGAGAAGGAAGAGAAGAGATGGGTTGAGACATTTAGAGACACACAAGGTCTGTCACCTCTTGTGAATCCCTTGACTGATGACCGACCTAGACAGAGAGAGGAAAAGTAAGGGGAGAAAAATATGAGGACTGGTGGAGACAGAGTAAGAAGGGAGAGGAGGAGAGACATATTAAGGTACTTGTAGAGACTCACCAGGTCTGACCCTCGTGAGTATTCCTTCACTAATGACCGATCGAGCGACAGAGGAGAAAACTAAGGTGGAGTAGAGTAAGTCCATTGGAGGTTGAGGGGGAAGGGAGAAGAGAAGAGGTACATTGAGACACTTCGAGAGACCCACAGGGAGTTACACCTCTTTGAAAAGTAGAAATTGGAACTACAAAATAGTTGTCACACCATATCTTCCTCTTCAGAACTCTGTTGACATTTTTACTTTGACTTTTGGTCTTCGTCCTCCGAATTCAGGTTTAGGACTCTTGTAGTCTCTTGAGGACTGATGTCCCTGGTAATTAGCTATCCTCGAGTAGTTTGCGGAGGTATGGATGTGACTTTGGTTCGTAGTGGGTTCCCGGTTGTTCAAGGTATCGTTCTGTATGGTACGTTTAAGAGGTCGTTGTGTCCTTGTGTCGGGACTCGAAGTTATATGTCGGTCGAGTTTCAATGAGGTTTTGGTAACTGTAGAGTATTGGGTAATGACCTGTGAGTAACGGGAGGTCTCTCTTCTTTAGGTCGAGGTGGGTGGTCTTGTGACTGTGTTCGAAGGGATTGGTTCTTTGGAACTGTTCGGTGACTATGTTGGAGTCGGTGTCACTCCTTTAAGGTGTTATTTCTCTTGAGGTGTTTGACGGTCTTATGTCTTTCCGGTGAGGTTTACGTCGTTATATTTGTCCTACTTCTCTGTCTCCTTATGGATCGTCCTTTTCCTTATCCTATTTACAGGGGGTTTGGTTTGTTTTCTCCTTCTCTATCCCTTAGATGGTCTGTTTCTTAAGGTTTATTACTATCACTTTTACTAGGTTTTAGAACTTTAGTATTACCTTAGTGTCTATTTATCGGACCTCTGTTCCTAACTCTTCTACGTTCTTTCCAAATTGTTCCTGGATCTTCTTTATTTTTTCTCAGTTATATATTACTTATTACGTTATTTACTCTAGTCTTTGTGAGACCTCCGTTGTTTATCATCTTATTACCTCCGTCTTCTATCCTAATCACTTTATCTTTTATCTTACCATCTTTATTTACTTAGTCTCTCCTTTGTTCTTTTTGTTTAATTTTCTTTACTCCTGTTAGAGTCTCTGGAGGTCCTGTTATACTTTACGCGGTTGTAAGCTTAATATCCTCAGGGTCTTCTTCTTCTGTTTTTCTTTCTGGTACTCTTTTAGGAACTCCTCTATTATCAACTTTTGAAGGGATTTTACCCCTTCCTTTATTAGTGGGTTCAGGTTCTTTAGGTCTCTCAGGGTTTATCCTATTTGGGTTCCGCTTTGTGGGGTTCTGTGTATAGTTAGTTTAATTGTTTCTAGTTTGTGTTTCTTGTTTATAATTTTCGTCATTCCCTTTCTGTTGTTTATTGTGTGTTCCTTAAGGGTATTCCTATTATCGATTAGAAAGTTAACTTTGAGAAGTCCGGTCCTCCCTTACCGTCCTGTATGAATTTCACTACTTTCTTTTATTGGATGTCGGGTCTAATGACATGGGTCGTTCCTAGAGTAAGTTTATACTTCCTCTTTAGTTTTCGAAAGGTCTGTTCGTTTCGACTCTCTTAAGTCGTGGTGGTTTGGTCGAGAGGTGTTTAGGATTTCCTATAAGAGATCTGTCCTTTGTGTTTTTTCTACATATTTGGGTTTGGGTTTTGTTATTTCATTTACCTTTGTCCTGGTATGAATAGTTATTAATGGAATTCACATTTACCTAACTTACGGGGTTGGTTTTCTGTTTCTGACCG
Source organism: Capra ibex (assembly GCA_006410555.1). NCBI lineage: Eukaryota > Metazoa > Chordata > Mammalia > Artiodactyla > Bovidae > Capra > Capra ibex. The sequence goes on from SJYO01041852.1 coordinate 18,577,080, forward strand.
ACTTACCTATGTCTTTGTTCTGGGGATATATACAACAGATGTTCTCTGGGTGGAGTTTTGTTCCTTGTGTATGTCTGACTTTCACTTCCCGACCTTTTTCTATAAGGTACGTTTATCTCTGGTTTTCTTTCGTCCTCATCGTTATGAGTATAGTCTATTTTATCTGAAATTTTGATCCGACACTTTTCTCTGTTTCTTCCTGTGATGTATTACTAGTTTCCGAGTTAGGTTCTTCTTCTATATTGTTAATATTTATATATACGCGGGTTGTATCCTCGTAGTGTCATACATTCTTTTTACGATTGTTCATACTTTCCCCTTTAATTGTTATTGTGTTATTATCACCCTCTGAAATTATGGGGTGAGTGTGGACACCTATCTAGTTGATTTGTCTTTAAATTGTTTCTTTGTGTTTGAAATTTACTATGTTATCTGGTCAATCTGGATTAACTATAAATGTCTTCTAAAGTCGGGTTTTGTTACTTAAAGTGGAAAAAGAGTTCACGAGTACCTTTGAAAAGGTCCTATCTAGTGTAGGATCCGGTATTTAGAACGGAAGTATTTAAGTTTTTTTTAACTTTAGTAAGGTTCGTAGAAAAGACTGGTATTACGTCATTCTAATCTAGAGTTAATGTCCTCTTTTTGATAATTTTTAAGGTTGTATACCTCCGACTTGTTGTGCGAAGACTTATTGGTTGTTTAGTGTCTTCTTTATTTTTTTCTTTAGTTTTATACGTATCTTTGCTTACTTTTACTTTTGTGTTGTTGGGTTTTGGACACCCTGTGATATTTTCGTCACGATTCCCCTTTCAATTATCGTTACGTCCGTATGGAGTTCTTTGTTCCTTTTTCAGTTTATTTATTGGATTGAGATGTGGATTTCGTTGATCTTTTCCTTCTTTACCTATCGGGGTCTCAATCATCTTCCTTTGTTTAGAATTTTTAATCCCGTCTTTATTTACGTTTTCTTTGTTTTCTCTGATATCGTTTTTAGTTGTTTCGGTTTTCGACCAAGAAACTTTCCTATTTATTTTAACTGTTTGGTAATCGGTCTGAGTAGTTCTTTGTTTCCCTCTTTTTAGTTTAGTTATTTTAATCTTTACTTTTACTTCTCTAGTGTTGTCTGTTGTGTCTTTATGTTTCCTAGTGTTCTCTGATGATAGTCGTTAATATACGGTTATTTTACCTGTTGAACCTTCTTTACCTGTAAGAATATGTTCATTTTGAAGGGTTTTGACTTGGTCCTTCTTTATCTTTTAAAATTATCTGGGTAGTGTTCGTGCCTTTAACTTTGACATTAGTCTTTGGAAGGTCGTTTGTTTTCGGGTCCAGGTCTGCCGAAGTGTCGACTTAAGATGGTTTTTAAATCTTATCGATTGTGACTAGGATGGGTTTGAGAAGGTCTTTTAACGTTTCCTTCGATTTGAAGGTTTTAGTAAGATACTCCGGTGGTACTGGGATTATGGTTTTGGACTGTTTCTACAGTGTTTTTTTCTTTTGATGTCCGGTTATAGTGACTAGTTGTATCTACGTTTTTCGGAATTGTTTTAAGATCGTTAGTCTTAGGTTGTTGTGTAATTTTTCTAGTATGTGGTACTGGTTCACCCAAAAGAGGGTCCCTACGTTCCTAAGAAGTTATAGGCGTTTAGTTAGTTACAGTAAGTGGTGTAATCGTTTAACTTTTTATTTACGGTATACTAATAGAGTTATCTACGTCTCTTTCGGAAATTGTTTTAAGTTGTAGGTAAATATTATTTTTGTGAGGTCTTTCGTCCTTATCTTCCTTGTATGGAGTTGTATTATTTTCCATATATACTATTTGGGTGTCGTTTGTAAAAGGAAGTTACCACTTTTTAACTTTCGTAAAGGGGATTTCAGTCCTTGTTCTGTTCCCACGGGTGAAAGTGGTGATGATAAGTTGTAGTAAGACCTTCAAAACCGGTGTCGTTAGTCTCGTCTTTTTCTTTATTTTCCTTAGGTTTAACCTTTTCTTCTTCATTTTGAGGGTAACAAACGTCTACTGTACTAGAAGATGTGTCTTTTGGGATTTCTGAGGTGGTCTTTTAATTATCTCGATTAGTTACTTATAACATTTCAACGTCCTATATTTTAGTTGTGTGTCTTTGGGGAACGTAGGGATATGTGATTATTACTCTTTCATCTTTTTCTTTAATTCCTTTGTTAAGGTAAGTGGTAACGTTGCTTTTCTTATATTATGAATCCTTATATAGATGGATTTCTTTGATTTGTGGATATATGTCTTTTAATATTTTGTGACCACTTTCTTTAATTTCTCCTGTGATTATCTACCTCTTTATATGGTACAAGTACCTAGTCTTCTTAGTTATATCACTTTTACTCGTATGATGGGTTTCGTTAGATGTCTAAGTTACGTTAGGGATAGTCCGATGGTCGTCATAAAAAGTGTCTCGATCTTGTTTACTAAAGTGTTAAACGTACCTTTATGTTTTTTTGGAGCTTATAGGTTTCGTTAGAACTCTTTCTTCTTACCTTGACCTCCTTAGTTGGACGAACTGAAGTCCGAGATGATGTTTCGGTCAGTAGTTCTGTCATACCATGACCGTGTTTCTGTCTTTATATCTAGTTACCTTTTTTTTATCTTTCGGGTCTCTATTTAGGTGTGTGGGTACCTGTGGAATAGAAGGTGTTTCCTCCGTTCTTATATGTTACCTAACTTCTGTCAGAGAAATTGTTCACCACGACCCTTTTGACCAGTTGGTGAACATTTGCTTACTTTGATCTTGTGAAAGATTGTGGTATGTGTTTTTATTTGAGTTTTACCTAATTTCTAGATTTGTATTCTGGTCTTTGATATTTTGAAGATCTCCTCTTGTATCCGTTTTGTGAGAGACTGTATGTAGTGTCGTCCTAGGAGATACTGGGTGGAGGGTCTAATAACCCTTATTTTCGTTTTTATTCGTTTACCCTAGATTAATTTTAATTTTCGAAGACGTGTTGTTTCCTTTGATATTCGTTCCACTTTTCTGTCGGAAGACTTACCCTCTTTTATTATCGTTTACTTTGTTGACTGTTTGTTGATTAGAGTTTTTATATGTTCGTTGAGGACGTCGAGTTAAGGTCTTTTTATTTACTGGGTTAGTTTTTTGACCCTGTTTCTTGATTTATCTGTAAAGAAGTTTCTTCTGTATGTCTACCGATTGTTTGTGTACTTTTCTACGAGTTGTAGTGAGTAATAGTCTCTTTACGTTTAGTTCTTGTGTTACTCCATGGTAAAGTGTGGTCAGTCTTACCGACAGTAGGTTTTCAGATGTTCGTTATTTACGACCTCTCTTGCACTTCTTTTCCCTTGGGAGAATGTGACAACCACCCTTACGTTTCACCATGTCGGTGATACCTCTTGTCACACTTCTAAGGAATTTTTTCACCTTGATCTTGACGGAATACTGGGTCGTTAGGGTGACGACCCGTATGTGTGGCTCCTTTGATCTTAACTTTCTCTGTGCACATGGGGTCACAAGTAGCGTCGTGACAAATATTATCGGTCCTGTACCTTCGTTGGATCTACAGGTAATCGTCTACTTACCTATTCTTTCGACACCATGTATATGTGTTACCTCATAATGAGTGGGTAACTTTTCTTATGTAAACTTAGTCAAGATTACTCCACCCACTTTGACCTCGACTAATATGTCTCACTTCATTCGGTCTTTCTTTTGGTGGTTATGTCATATGATTACGTATATATACCTTAAATCTTACAACCATTACTATTGGGACATATGCTCTGTCGTTTTCTCTGTGTCTACATATCTTGTCTGAAAACCTGAGACACCCTTTCCCTCTCCCACCCTACTAAAGCCTCTTACCGTAACTTTGTAAGTATTATAGTACATTCTTTGCTTAGCGGTGAGATCCAAGTTACGTCCTATGTCCTACGAACCCCGACCACGGACCCTACTGGGTCTCCCTACCATACTCCTCCCTCCACCCCCCCCCCCCCCCA